>JAGKTI010041560.1:0-10229 GCA_018397915.1 Birgus latro
ATTTCGGCAGTCAACCCAGACACACCTGCCACCTTCCCCACCCGCATCCTGCCTATTGCCTGACTCACAGTAGCAGCGTCAATCAAAGGCCAAAGGCCAAACACTGGATCAGCTGGCTCCAAACCTTCTCTATCCCAATCAAACTCCTCATTCAACAATCGGCTATAATGCTCTCTCCATGCATCTTTAATATCCTCACTGTTCACCACTACCCTTCCATCATCATTCTTCACACACTGCTCACCTACAATGTCCCGATTATCCCTCTTCACCTGATTTGACACCCTAAAAATCATATTTTTTCTTTCTCCATGATTTAGATTATCAAGTAAAAGTCTCTGTGACTCAGACTTCGCCCTGTATACCTCCCTTCTAGCCCTGCGCTTGGCAGCCAAGTACTCCTCCCTGTTACCACCATTCTTCCATTCCCGGAAAAGCCTTCTTTTCTCCTTAACTGCAGCTTCTACACCCTCATCCCACCACCAAATTACTTTATGTCTTGGTAGGCCTCTTGTCCAACCACATATTGCATCGGTAACTCTCAAGAGGTTGTTCTTAAGGGCTCTATACTGCATGAAAAAATTAAATTGAAAGCAGAGAATTATGATTAACATTTAGGGTAATTTTTTAACCCATTTACAGCATGCTGAAAAGAGGTTAGACATGAAAATCTTTATGGTAATCATCTTTCACACAAATCAATGGCATTCACCTTTATCATAGCTGGTGCACTTCAAAACCATGCATGAAAAAATTAAATTGAAAGCAGGAAATTACGATTAACATTTATGGTAATTTTTTAACCCATTTACAGCATGCTGAAAACAGGTTAGACATGAAAATCATTATGGAAATAATCTTTCACACAGTTTATGCATGAGATTAATGATATGGAAAGAACAAAACAAGGAATTTTGATGAAGTTAGGGTACTTACGAGAATGATGCCGCCGTCCTGATGTATAACCCACTCGGTCATCTCAGACTCTGACAGGAAGACCTTGCACATGAAACACCTTAGCACTTCCGGGGCACTTTACAATCACCAGCACTTCTCACCAGCACTTTCCACAACGTTTTCTTTTGCATAACTTGCATCACATCACTTCACTGCACTGTACATAACAGTAAATTCCCGTGTGGTCTAGTGACGAGTCCTGGAGAATTTAGTCGCTGTCAGAGTCCGAGATGAGCTGACGGAGGCGGTGTAGGGGCATCTTGGTGGGACGTGGTGATATGCTATCCACTGCAGAGGACTAAGAAGATAGACGCAAACTAACATCCAGTGGTGACTCCGCCGTGCCTGATGTGCTGGGATGTGGCTCAGAGCTAGAAGGCCTGTCATGGTGAGATGATGGTGTGGAGCGAGGGTTGATGACGGCAGGGTTGACTGGCCTGAAAAAACTGTCAATGGTTGATTGACACATGCAACGACGATTCTGAAGATTAATGATGCGCTGCCTGAAAGCTCACACTTCACCCACAAGTCCCAAGGGCCCCATCTCCCTGTCACAGTCCGGGTGTTCTAGGTAGTCGAGAACGAACTCCACATATTCCCGGAGTGCGCTCAGCTTGGGGATGGTTGGAGTAGTGGCAAGCCGTGAGGAGTCCGCGTCATCGTCGCTGTACTCGTCGGAATCTTCCTGCTGGGTACTCAGACCGGCAACAGTAGATGCGATCTCGATATCAGACATGATCTGATACCCAGGATCGCCCTCGTCGTCATCCAACCACTCACGCACTTCGTCGATATCCGCATTGTCTCCACCCGCATGAAGCCTTGCATGGAAGTCATCCACGTCAAAACCTAGAAAATCGTGCACCACGTCACTTCCATGAAGCAGCCGAGACCAACCATTTTCTAAAGTCTTGACAGAGACTTCCTTCCATGCACTGGCCCAGTTGTAGATGGCAGACTTGAGGTTGTATCGGCGAAGGTTTTTGACAGTTTTTTGTCCTCGCATGTCTCGTCCTTCCTCGTCCTCGTAGACAACCATCACCTCGTCTAAAAACGTCCATCGGTAGAGCCTCTTCGCTGCTACAATCACTCCCTGGTCCATTGGTTGGATGAGAGAAGTCGTATTAGGTGGCAAAAACAGACACCTATTGCGGCCATTTTCAGCCACCAACTCCTCAGACAGATGTGCGGGTGCACTGTCTAGAATCAGGAGGGCCTTTACCTGGTCTCATGGGATTTTCAGTGTCTCCGTCTGATAACGAATGACCTCCTTGACAAAGTGTTGGTGAAACCAATTTCTGAAGATCTTGGTTGAGAACCAAGCCTTCAGAGAATGATGCCACACAACAGGAAGGACATCCATTAACCCACAAAGGCACCGAGGCTGCTTTGCATGGCCTACAATAATGGGCTTGAGCCGGTGCATGCCATTAGCATTTGCACAGCACAAAGCAGACACCCGTTGCTTGGAGAGCTTTGGACCAGGTATACGCTTCTCTGTCTCCTCAGCAAGAGTGTTTGTGGGTATTGAATGAAAAAATAGGCCAGTTTCATCAGCGTTGTAGACTTGACCGAGAGTGAGGCCCTCCCTGTCAATCAAGCCCTTCAACTTCTGCCGAAACTGTTCTATTCCTTCGTCGTTAGTGTCCAGAGCTTCGCCATGAGTCTTACGGTTGGTAAGTCCGTGTCGTAACTTGAACACGAAGAGCCAACCTTCAGATGCCTTGAAGTCTGGGGTGTCGTGTAGCCTTGCGAACTTCTCTGCAGCAGCTTTCAGCTCCGTTCCACGTACCAACACACCAGCAGCACGTTGCTGTCGATACCAGATGAGCGTGGAACGGTCGATGTCTGGATACTTACGAGTAAACATCACCTTCCTCTCCACGTTTCGTCTGGTCTTTGAAGCGAAATCAGCTGTGTACTGCTGTAGTTTGTCTCGGGACTTCTTGATATCAAAGAAAGTGGAGCGAGGGAGGTTGAACTCACGTAGGATCCGTGATGTCGGCCACCCGGCGTCCACCTTCTCCAATATCTCCCTCTTCTTCTCAAGAGTCAGAACCACTTTCTTCCTCTTCTCAGGTGGCGGGGCCATCATCACACACATGATGAAGAAGGTGAAGAGCACCATCAAGCCCTGCAGGAGGTAGGGTATCACCACAAAACCAAGCACTTCAGCCGTGTTTATGAGCAAGGAGCGGAGCGGGAAATGAGACCGTGAGAGAGGTGCGAGGCGCGAAAACACAGCTTATCTGCGCGCGCAGGAAATGCAAACTGACGCGGTCCAAAAAAAATCGGATTTTTTTTCAAATTTTTGGGCATTTTAGGGGTCGAACAGCCTACGATGTCCGAATAGTGATGCATCCGAATACTGGGCATCCGAATAATTGAGGGATTACTGTATTTCTGTTTTACTGTCAATCAGTTTAAGTCTCCTCTTTGCCATCCTGAGCTTAATATCAGACATCAGGGATTCCAGTTTGTTCTTAGTGTTATTAATTGTTGAAAGGATTCATCACATCATGTGTATCAAGTACAGATGATAAAATGCTTGTATCAACTGTAAATAGAATTGGACCAAAAATGGATCCTTGGGGGACTCCAATCGGAAGGAACTGGGTTCAAGCAAGCATGGTCACCTATTGCACTCTGAGATCTGTCAGAGAGGTATGACTGTAGGAGTAAATGGGAATTGCCGCCATAAAAATGCAGATCATCCTGCAATAGTTCATGATCCACTGAGTCAAAGATTGTACACAGATCTAACAGAACCAGGAGTGAAGGTATCCCACTACAGGTATTTGCCACCAAGTCTTTATGAATCATTGTAAACGCAGTTTCAGTCGAGTGATATTTCCTGTATGCAAACTGAATTGAGGGAACAACTCTATTTCATTCAGTAGTGGTAGAAGTTGACAGAACGCAGCCGGCTCAGTAATTTTAGACCATAATGACAAATTAGTGACAGGATGATAGTTTAACATGCTCTCAGTATTCAAACCAGATTTCTTAAGATGGGGATGGTGCAAGGTTTGCTTCTCAGACTACAAAAAGTTAACTTCTAAGAAGGATCTATTTACTATTTTAGAAATAAAGTCTGCTGCATGTTTGTACACATCTGGCAACTGTGACATTAAATGGATCAAGTAAGCAAAATATTTTCTTAAGGTCTCTGATATAACATTTAACCTTATTAACATCCTGTGAATTAAATGATGTAAGCATATGGCCTCTTGTGCACTGTGACTGGAATTTGATTGAGAATTCCTCACCGAAATAAATACTGTCCAATTCATTTCATACATTGTCTTAAAATGAGTAATGACCTGCAAATTTTAAATTATCACATTCTTATACTGCATGGAAAATGCTAATAAATGAAAGTAAAATATGGCAAATTTGGGTAACTGTTGTAGGTTATTATTAGAGAAACTTTGACATTTCCAATGGCCATGGAAGGTGCTATGGAAAATGCTTGTGATACAAAGGCTGGAAAAACTGATGAAACTTTTAATAATAAGAGCATGGCTACCATTACAGTATATAAATTTCAGGCAACAAAGAAAACTATTTTCCCTTGCTCAACAAGAAATTTAAAATTTTATTAAAAAGTGGATTCAATGGATAAAAGAACTCAAGAGTTTGTGGAGCAGATCCAGAATCACTGAAAATGATAAGTGGCTGACATTCTATGGTAAAAACTCCATTAAACAAAATTAATGTGCGGTGTGTTGGGGAGAGCATGTGGAGATTGTTATGCATGAATGGATTGAACTTGCTGGTAAGTCTCTTGAGTGTGTGGAAGATTTTTGTTATTTGGTAGACACGTTATGTGCTGGAGGTAGAGAGTGAGCTCCGTGGCTAGAGTGAGGAGTGGTTGGAAGAAGTTCAAGGTGCTTTTGCCTCTCCTGACAATGAAAGGGCTCTCCCTCCATGCTAAGGGATCTTTGTATGTGGCATGTGTTAGGAGTGTAACACTGTGTGTTAGAGAGACCTGGGTAGTAAGGGAAGAGGATATTTGCAGGCTCAAACATACTGAAATAACAATAATTAGGTGGATGTGCAGTGTGTCCTTAAGTACTTGGCCTGGGGGGCTAGGTTTATGATGGAAGAATTGAGAGATAGGATGGAACTGGAGTGTACTGGTGCTGTGATGAGGAGAGGTTGATTGAGGTGATTTTGGCATGTGGAGAGGATGGGGGATGATAATTGGGTCCACAAAGTGAAAAGTGTTAACATCAGGGGTAGGGTTGTGAGAAGTAGACAGAAAACGACCTGGCACTAGGTCATTAAGTGTGACCTCAGGGATAAGGGACTGAATAGGGAAGCTGCATGAGATCAAGCAGCAAGGACAGTCCCTTCAGGTGACCAAGGCCAATGCATACAAGCATGCTGGAGCCTTTAAAATACAAAACAAAAAATGAAAACTTATGCCACACAGTCAAGATAACCCTGACGATGGATGCCACTTTTACTAAAATTAGGAAGATGGCTCTATGTCCAATTACAGCAACAGATTTGTAGTCATCTGTATAGAAAACTGACAAACGGAAGTGAGAGATGGAGGCTCTGCTGAGACCGGATTAGTGTGAGCATCATGAGCACCATTTCTAAACAAAAGAATGCTGGTTTGTCTATGTGGCTCTAATGCAGTTTGCTGGGGATTAGATTTGCTGGAAACAATGTTTATCTGCTAGTTTCTGGTGATTCTTGCACTGCCCCAACTTTCCAGGGTGAGATGCATTTCCCAGCTTCCTTTCTGCAAAAATTTCACCCTAGTCTGTTTGGTTGAACAAAACCATTAACTGCAGGCAAGCAATTCAGGCTATCCTGTGCCATGAAATGATGTTCTCTTGCAGTAAACAGCACCTCACCAGAGCGAGGCATGGGGAAGAGTGTGGAGGTTTGGTTCCTGGTTGGATGCCACATTAACATCTCTCCCTCCAGTTAACAGGGGGTGCCATAGAAGCTCCACATTACCCCATTATTTCGATATATGGTTACCACTCATTTCATTTTGTTTTAGTTTTTGAAGACTCCAACATGCTTGCATGCGTTGGCCTTGGTCGCCTAATGGCGAGTCTCCATACTGCATGATCTCTGGCAGCTTCCCCATTAAGTCCCTTGTCCATGAGGTCACATTCAATAACCTTGCCCCGGGTCTTTTTCGGTCTACCTCTCGCAACCCTACCCCTAACATTAACACTTCTCACCTTCTGCACCCAATTATCATCCCCATCCTCGCCACATGCCCAAACCACCTCAATCTACCTCTCCTCATCACAGCACCAATACACTTCAGTCTGATCCTATCCCTCAACTCTTTCATCGTAAACCTAGCACCCCAGGCCTCTCAAGGATGCACTACACATCCACCTAATCAACGTTATTTCTGTATGTTTGAACCAGTGAAAATCTTCTTCCTTTACTGCCCAGGTCTCACAACCATACAGCATTACACTCCTAACACATGCTGCATACAAAGACCCCTTAGCACAGAGGAAAGCCCTCTCAATGTCAGGAGAGGCAAGAGCTCCCTGAACTTCTTCCAACCACTCCTCACTCTAGCCACAGTGCTAGCTCCAGATCCATCTCCAGCACATAACATGTCTCCCAAACAACAAAACTCTTCCACACACTCAAGAGACTCATCAGCAAGTTCAATCCTTTCATGCCTTACAATCTCCACATGTTCTCCCCAACACACTGCACACATGAAATCAGCATTATCTCGCAGTTGACCTCTAATACAACTACATCTCTTATGCACCCACTTATCACAGACACTGCACAAGATGGAATTACTTTCCATGCCCTTGTGGCAAATCACACATGGCAACTCTCGATCTTTGTAATGCTACCACCAGCCCTAGATACCATCACTTTTGTTTTATCTGCATTTACTCTGCTGCCTTTGTGCCCCATACCATCTTTCCATTTCCTAAATCTTTCCTCCGCCTCCCTTTCATTCTCTGCAATCAACACCAAATCATCAGCATACATCTCCCACAAGAGTCCATTCCTGAAGTCACGTGAGAGGGCTTCAAGTACCATGATAAATAACAAGGGACTCAAAACTGACCCCTGGTCCACACCAACTTTCGCAGAAAACTCATCACTCATATCTCCATTCACTCTTACCTGGGTGCGAGTATCAACATACATGGCCATAACCACCCTAACCATCCACTCCTCGATCCCCAGCTTTCTCATTGTCCGCTTCACCACCTCTCTAGGGACTCTGTCAAAGGCCTTTTCCAAATCACCAAAAACAAATTACAATTCCTTTTTCTTTCCTGTATATATTTCCTGAAGCTGTCGAACAATGAATATGGCATCAGTGGTCCTTTTGCCTGGCAGAAACCCAAACTGCATCTTATCAATATTCACTCTTCTCTAATCATATCTTCTAGAACTCCCTGCATTACTTTCATTATCTGGTCTAAAAGTTTTATGCCTCTATCATTTCCTCTTTCCAGGGTATTGCCCTTCCCTTTGTTCACATTTACAATTACACTCTTCAGCTAGTCATCTGAGACAACACACTCATATATAACTATTTATCAGATCAATGATTAATCTCACTCCTACATTTCCTAAGGCCTTTAGCATTTTAGCAGTCAACCCAGACACACCTTCTGCCTTCTCCACCTGCATCCTGCCTATTGCACTGCTCACAGTAGCAGCATCGATCAAGGGCCAAGGGTCAAACACTGGATCTGCAGGCTCCAAACCTTCCCTGTCCCAGTCAAACTCCTCATTCAACAACTGGCTGGAATGCTCTCTCCATGCATCTTTAATACCCCCACCATTTACCACTATCCTTCCTTCATCATTCTTTATACACTGCACACTCAAGATATACCTACTGTCCCTCTTCATCTGATCTGCCACCTTGAATATCATATTCCTCCTTTAGGTTATCAAGTAAAAGTCTCTGTGACTCAGACTTTACCCTGTAAACCTCTTTTCTAGCCCTACACTTGGCAGCCAAGTATTCCTCCTTGTTACCACCCTTCATCCATTCCAGGAAAAGCCTTCTTTTCAACTTAACTGCAGTTTCTACACCCTCATCCCACCATCAATTTACTTTATGTCCTGGTGGGCCTCTTGTCCATCCACATTCTGAATCAGTAAATCTCAAGAGGTTGCTCTGAGAGCTCTGTACTGTTCATTAACACTTCTGTGAATGTCTCACTGTTCAGCCACCACTCTCCTCATCTCCCTGTAGAAGGCATCCCTTACTGCTTGTGTCTTCAGCTTCCATATTTCTCTCCTAGGTGCATAGGTCCTCTTTTTCATCGTCTGCTCCTTATGCACCATGTCACATATCAAAAGCTTGTGTTGCTTCACACACTCCTTCCTCCCTATAACTTTAACATTCCTCACTAACTTCCTATCAGCTCTCCTGACCAGGAAATGGTCTATCTGGCTGCTATTTCCCCATGACTCGTATGTAATCAACCTACTCTTACCACCTTTCCCAAAATATGTGTTGCACACAGTCATGTTCACTGCCTCCCCAAACTCGAGTATCCTTTCACCTTCCTCAATTCTTGTACCATATGCACATACCCCAAGTACTCCTTCACATTCTTGAGCTGCTTCACCTGCATGACCATTTAAGTCTCCTCTGAAAACTACAATCTCATCATCTCCCATACCGCTTACTACACATATTAGGTCATCCCCAAATCCATCCTTCTCTACCTCATCCTCAGTGATGTAAATACAGGTAGTGATCTGTGTTACAGGAAACCACAAGGCCTGTCATTCACTGCAGTCACTTAAAGACAACACTACAACGAGCAAGTACATGATGGGTAATCCCACCTACCAATAGTAGTGGCAAAAAAAGATATCCAACTTCCTGCAGGTGGCTCCAGGGGATTACCTTAAACAACAGTGACAGATTAATGGGACAGATTTTACCCCGTGACATTTAATGACTTCACATGACGAATAAAATTATCCGATGTTAGCCAGAAATAAATACCCAAGTTCAACAATAACATACTATTCAAATCATTAAAGGGGAATTTTATGCAAAGACAGCCATTTTATCATAGCCTAAAACCAAAAGATTATGCCTGACCTGGTAGAAGATATGACGTGCTAGGCGCCAGTGAGGGTCTTCATTGGGAAAGAGGATGCTCTGGCGACATACACCAAATGCCATGAGGACCACCAGCAGCAACACCACAAAGTAAGCCATATTCTTGATCATTTTGCCCATCATCATTACTAGTGGCCCAAGGTACTTGTTGGCAGATAGAATTTCCAGGATTCTTAAGTACCTGATTATGTATGTGGGTATCAGTATAAAAATGGAGCAAATGACATTAATTGTGGATATACAGCATTAAACAGATGCAAAGGAAATAATAATATAAAAAAAAAAACTGTTTGCAGATTAAACTGCTATGATTTTAAGTACCTCACTGAGTAACTGAATAGAAGTACACATATGGAGAAGTATATAATATTTATCCAATAACAAAAATGAGGCACATATAGTAAACAGTAGAAATGTTGATCTCTTCACTGTGATGACGTGCCCTGTGTGTCATTTCTAGGCAACAGGAGAACATCAGAACATACCCAAAGTGCTGTAAGCCAATACATTACTATGAGGATTGCACAAGGATGTTTAAAGTTTTATAGCTCCTCCTCTTACTTATCATATACCGTATAGTACTGAGAGGAAAGATAAGCTCCACCCACTTTTTTTGATCATCATCATCGCCTAATCCAGTGTTGCCCCATGAGAAGCATAGGAGCCTGGAGCTATGCAAGTTGGT
This sequence comes from Birgus latro, assembly GCA_018397915.1. Classification (NCBI taxonomy): domain Eukaryota; kingdom Metazoa; phylum Arthropoda; class Malacostraca; order Decapoda; family Coenobitidae; genus Birgus; species Birgus latro. The sequence goes on from JAGKTI010041560.1 coordinate 9,756, forward strand.
CCTGACATTTAAGATGAGAGTGACCAGACTCACTCATCCCTGAGTGGCATTACATGAGCAATAAACTCCAACCACCCCTTGGATATAAACCTGCACTGGCTCAATCTGATTGGAGTACCCCAATTACCCACTAAACCACCAAGCGCCGCCATAATTTGGTTATTTGGCTACCACCCAGCAGAGTAAATGGTTTCCTGGTGCACAGGAAAAACCATTTGGCTTGTCACTCAATGTAGAGTCACTCACAGACAGAAGGAATAGGAAGGAATGAAGGAAAGAAAAACAGAAGAGGAATGAAGGGAAGAAGAAAGGAAAGAGGAAAAGACAGGCACCTGAGAGTAGCACTACAGTGAGTGAGTGGATGGTGAGCGCCCCACACCAATCCCAACTTTTTTGATCCACCAATAAAAATCTGGGAAGGATTGCTACTATAAGCTGTTTTGGCAGGGGGGAACTGACGGATATGGGGGTGTG
>JAGKTI010041561.1:0-10229 GCA_018397915.1 Birgus latro
AACAGTGTAAGCAGAAGGATTAGTTGTTAGGAAAAGGTCAAGTATGTTGGAACTCTCTCCAAGGCGGTCAGGGATACGGGTAGGGTGCTGTACAAGCTGCTCTAGGTCATTAAGGATAGAAAAGATGTAGGCTTGTTCACCAGGTGGATCAGTGAAAGGAGAGGAGAGCCAAAGGTGGTGGTGAACATTGAAATCTCCTAGAATGGAGATTTCAGAGAAAGGAGAAATGGATAGAATGTGTTCCATCGTAGAAATAAGATAGTCAAATAATTTTTGATAGTCAGTAGAATTAGGAGATAAGTAAACAGCACAGATATACTTAGTCAGAGAATGACAGGAAAGCCAAAGCCAGAGAGTAGAGAATTCAGAAGAATCAAGTTCAGGAACACGAGAGCAAGATAGATCGTTGCGTACGTATACGCAACAGCCACCTTTGGCCTTGAAATGATAATAGAGAAAGTAAGAGGATACAGAAAAGGGTTTGCTGTCAGTTGCCTCAGACAGCTGAGTCTCAGAGAGAAAGAGAAGGTGAGGTTTAGAGGAGAAGAGGTGGTGTTCAGCAGAGCGAAAGTTAGAGGAAAGGCCGCTAATGTTACAGAAATGAAGAAGGAGTGAGTCAGACAGTGGTTCCAGGCAGCTCTTTGAGTCGTCACCGGGAGAGGGGTGGATGGTGGGGGCATTTATGGTCCCCCCCTGGGGACTCCAAGGCAAGATTTTTGTGTGCCATTTTCTTAATTAATTTTGAAAAAGAAGTGTAGTGTGTATTGTGCATGTAGTTTGGTGTTGACAGTTAGAGAAACTTGTACTGGAGAGCATGCTGGACAACTCTCTGTGTTACTGAGACACTGAAAAAGTTCAGCAAAGGAGGATGGTCAGGAACAAGTCCTGAAGGCTGATGAAACGGGAGCTCCAGCTCTCCCTGTCATCAGCCTTCCATCCACCTTGGGAGTACTGCCCTGCTCGACTGGTGCTACAGCCTACTCCACACAATATGTCTAGGGTCTGTACATGCATATGTACAGTAGAGTATAAAGGGGCAGTCACGGCGATCCCAACTGTGAACACCGATGACGAACAGGCAGTCGCGGTAATCCCAACCGTGGACACCAACGACGAGCCCTTATTAGTTGTAAGTGTTGGGCTTGTACATACTATATGTACCGTTCGTTAAGGGGGAAGTTCGAGATCCCTGCAGAGGCAATCCGAGGCTGTGTCTGAATTACCTTGTGGTGTGTCTCGAGCTGTGGGTCTCTCTGAGGATTCCCAGAGAATACACAGTATCCACATAAGTGTTCACACCCACGCTGGGTGTTAAAATGTGACCTGCCCGAGTTTGCATAGGGATTCTCAACTTACCTTTATTAGTCGTAAGTGTATAGTTATAGGCGTGCAGTCACGGCGATCCCAACTGTGGACACCGATGATGAACGGGCAGTAGCGGCGATCCCAACTGTGGACACCGATGATGAACGGGCAGTAGCGGCGATCCCAACTGTGGACACCGATGATGAACGGGCAGTCGCGGCGATCCCAACTGTGGACACTGAGGACAAACCATTTATTAGTCGTAAGTGTGGAATCATAAGGGCAAGTATGCCGTAGGATGTCTGAGTGCGTAGGAACAAATACCACCAGACAGTACTTAGATTATGAGCGTATGCACAGAGCCCTGAGTTAACGGTCACTACTCTTACTTTCTACCTGTGATGGGCTGTGGGTCACTGAGGGCCCTGTTAGTTAATCGGCACCCGTCAGGATCTTTTTTACGTACAAGGGGTCGATGCTGCAGAGGGTAGATCAGCTGAAGTGAAGCTGGTCTCTCAGATGAAAGGAGCTGGTGCCTGATTGACTGCTGTTTCCCTCAAAAATGCCAGGCAAGGCTTTGAACCTCACCCTTTATATCCACACTGTGTCTATGTGTTAACCAGCAAACACCTTGTTCTCCGGTAATAGGGTTATAGGTATAACCAGGAAATAATGGCGACCTCGAATGTACGAAACTCTGGCTGTCAGTTGAAAATCCAGCTGAAGCGTACTTTTCATTGTACATGGATTGACTGCTGGGCAGTTAGTAATTGTAAATTAATACAAATTGTTTGTCACATTGACACTGTTGATGCTCCACCTTGACTCATTTCACAGGTACAGTTGGTGGGTGAAGCAGTTTTGCTGTGTGGGTACAGCGATAGGTGTAGCAGTTTTGCCGTGCTGGTCAGATGATCGTCTCTGCCGCACACTGCCACCTCTTTTCCTCTGCCCTCATTGCCTTTATTATATTATTAATTTGTATCATATCACTTTACACTTAGGTATAGTTACACTACAACTGTCACACCTACACCGTATATCACATACACCACGCTACATAGCAATTAGCTGTCAATGTAAATGTAGCAAATTTTCACTCAGTTTGACCTGAGTATAGGATTTTTTACCGTCATCACGGAGTTTTTCCCCTCAAGCTTGTTTCTATTAACGTAAATACGAGATTTTTACATTCACTGGCGACAGTGCTTTTCTCCTGTAGCAGGATAGTACACACACCACAGTGTGAATCTTGTGTGACAGCTAGGATGAATATATATATAGATATTGTTAAATTTTTCAGGAAAATTTTGATTTTCAAGGGGCATAATGTCACAAATTTCCTAGATCATGATATTAGTATCGTAATTTGTTACATTGATCAGCAATATTGGGAATGATTGAACAGTTTTGAAATCCATAGAATTTCGCTCAGTCTGTTCACTGCTCGCTTTTGCACTATGTGTAACTTATATGAGTATCGATTTTTCAAAACTTTCGTCATTGTATCGTGAGTGACTGTCTCTATATGCAGACAGTGCATTCCACTAAACGATATTTTGTGAATTATCGTTCCCACACCCTTCCATCTCTAACCATTGAGTTAGCCACTCCCATTTCTCACGCCCTTGTGCTGGGCACTCGAACACAGGCCAGTTGTTTTCTGACTGCCACGAGAGAAGGTAGTGCTGTGTGCAGAGCTCGAGCGGATCCCTCATCGTAGCGACTACAATGTCTCCAGCAGTTCGGCAGTTCCCGTACCTCCCCACCAAGTTTGGTGATCGACAGTAGTGAGTGCCGATAGCAGCATCTCGTCTAGTGACAGATGCCCAGTCTATTCGCAGCTACTTTCATCTCCACTGACCATATTTTAATTCTTTGTTCTCTAGGCTAAGGTTATTTAGCTATTCAGTTTCAGTGCTTTATTTAGCTGTTGGTTTGAGTGCGTGAGTGAGAGTATTCCCTTGCTTGAGATTCATGTAACGTAAATTTATTTTCTTGTAATTAATAAATTTGCAGTTCGTTTTTTTGAGCTCTGTTAAATGTTATAGTTTTGTTTAATTTCCCTTCATTTAGCATAGTCTACTCCAAGTTAGCACAACCTCCTTATATTAACCCACCCAGTCCCGATCGTTTTTTTTTACCCAGTCTACCCCCAGACCCTGACTGATTTTCAACTTTTTTTGGGGGGGGGGGCTCAAACCTCCGCTTTTGGTGAGAAACATCAAAAATTCATAGAGAAATAACCCTCCTGAGGTTAAAAATATTGATACAGGTGTCATTTAGCCTTACGTTTTCCTTCTTTTTCAGGGTACCTGGCTAAAGAAAATTAACTATGGAAGGGTTAACTAGTTCAAGCCACTTTAAATTACGTATTTATTTTTTTTATTTGGTACGAATTTATGTGTAGTCTATATTGGTTTTCACACAATAATATAGGTGATAAAAGCATTGTTCACTCACCCAAAACCCCAGTATATGGCACCTTCCTTTACGACATTACCACCTCATCGCTTCTGTTTGTTTCTACTTCTAGCTTCTTTGTTTCTTTGTCCTCCACCTCAGGAATCACTTTCACCGTGAATTTCATCATTGGAGAGACCGTGGGGCAACATACCTTTACTGGCCAGGTTACTGCTAACAGGTGAATTGTGCACTGTGGGGGGGAGGGAGGGGAGGGGGGTTAGGTGGGGCCAGGCAGTATCCCCACTTGGCAGCAGGTAGAGGAAGGTCTCTCACATATGTCTACCAAAAATCACCTGCGAATGTTGAAAAATGTGCACACAATGGGCCTTGCAATTGACTGACGTACAGTGGGCAACTAAAGTCGTGTCGTGGTTGTGACCGATGAATAAATGAAACTCTTGAATCATTATGAAAGTTCTTCCACCGTTATTACTTCGTGATTGGCAGGCCTGGATCCCTTAAGATTCATTTGCTGCTGCTCCGATAAGGGTTCCTATGAATCCCAGGGTTTTGTTGGTGATATGATACGAACCCTAATCATGAAGACCGCGGCGAAAAACATGTCATTTCGGCTTTATACCTGACACAGACATACGATAACCTACTGGTATGCAGAGGGCAAGCATCATCCATCCAGGCCTGAGAGTCAGGAGCAGCAGCTGAGAGAGGACGCAGGCTGAAAGTACAGTACTTCCATCCGCTTTTTGCACCATGGCTCGTACCAAGGAGAATTTTCACCTATCCGAGAAGGCAGAACACGGAGGCACGCAGTGTAAGGTGGTAGGACATGTACGGTGGTACCACGTCAGGAAGGGGTACGGTTTCCTGACTCGTCGGGACACAGGGGACGACGTTTTTATCCACTGCTCCTCAATTGTGGCCCCTAACTCAGCCCACCCTGTCCCTTCAGTTGCTGCTGGTGAGGTGGTAGAGTTCGTGGTAAAGGAGAGTACCAAGGGTCCTGCAGCTGCCTTTGTCACCGGCCCTGCAGGCCAGGTGGTACGGGGCTCTCCCCACGCCCTCCCCCGTCGTCGACGCCAGCACCAGCCTCCAGCTGCGTCTTCCGCCTCCTTTCCTGCCTCCTCTGCCTCTACAATCGTTACCATGTGTGTGGAGGTTGCCAAGGCCTTCTCTGGGGGAGATTTGGCAATTTTTGCCCAGCGCCTGCCTGCCATCTTTCAGGCCAATGGGCTTCCTGCCATCATCATCCCTGAGTGTTTTTCCTCCAAACCCATGGTGCAGAGGAGACGTGGGAGGAGGGCCCCGTGTCGTCGTTCTGGGTCCCCTGCGACTCCCACCTCCTTGGTCCCGAGGGTGCTGCAGCTGCAGCCGTCAACTCCCCCGACGAGGATCCAACTGTCAGGGAGGGCTGTCTCCCGCCGATCTACCTCGCAGCCCCTCCCTGCGGTGCCCATGGAGGTTGGGGATGATGAGCCCTCATCAGCACCTGAGGTTAAACTTCCCGCAGCTTCTTTGTCTACCGTGGAGCCTCCGGATGTGCCTCCCCCTTCTTCTGAGGTTCAAGCACCGGCGAGTCCCATGCCCTCTGATTCTGCTCAGCAACTCTCTTGGGGCAACTCTGCATCTCTCACTCGGTTTGGCCTCAAGAGTATGGAGCAGCAGTTGCGGTACTTTGAGGGCAAGGCACCTACCGAGTACGGACACAAAGAATTCGGTAAGGGGGACTACCAGCGCGCCTTGCATTCCTTCAAAGAGTTGCGCCGGGGGTCCCTCCAGGCTGTCACCGACCCTGAGGAGGTTCAAATCCTATCTTATACCCTCGGGATCGTACTACCACACCTAAATGGCACCAACTCTGATTCCAACTCAAGCTCCAGTTCCGCTTCATCTGGAGTCTAACCAGCCTTCAGACGTCAGTCCCATACCTGTCCCCCGTGTGACTTGGCCTTCATACCCTGAATAGTGTTGTATATACAGTATGAGTCGTTTTGTGTACCAGTGTTTTTGTGTATATTTGGGCATCTTTTGTGTACGGTATTAATGTTTAAAATTTTGTATATTTAAGTGTCTTTTGTGTATTTCTTCTAATTTGTGTCTTCTACATCTAGACTTTTTGGCTTAATGGCCACATAATGGCCGATAGCCATTAATTAAAGAATCAATCAATCTCTCATCCATCCAACCACCAAGGAAATGAGAGGTGGTATCATTTCCCTTTACTTAGAGGGAGAGGACTCTGACAACATTGCACAAACATTCGGTGTGTGCAGACGAACGGTGGTGAGGTATTGACGGATGGAGAAAGATTTCATATATATATTTGGCTCAAGATAACAGTCCTATCCACAATGCACGGATTGTAAGAGACTGGTGACACTCATTGACTGGCCTGCAGAATCACCAGACCTCAATCCAATTGAGAACCTGTGGGCCTATGTCAGCAAAAGGTGGCTTGGACATGAAGGCAGATCTAGGAGAGAATTGTTCGCCAGTGTAAAGGAGGTATGGGAAAGCCTTCGCTTAGACCCGAACGTTACTCAAAAGCATGTCGAGTCGATGCTCCGAAGACTGAGAGATGTCATTGCAGCGAACGGGAGTTATACAAAGTATTAGCCTGGTGTAGTTATATGATGAGTTTTATTTTCATAATGTTGGAATGGTTATGTGTTGTTATGGTGATGGTCATGTTTTTCGGGTGGTGGTGGTTATATTTTGTCATATCATAGTAAAGGAATAAAAATTATGTTTCATTTAACCTATTGTGTTATGTTTCATTTAACCTATTGTGTTATGTTTCATTTAACCTGTCCCATTTACGCCCACGTTACGCTGATGGAATGGCTTGTTCTGGGCTGAAGTTTGTAAATATTATTTTTAAACTATATAATAATATCAGTAATAACAGTATTAGGTAAAATAGTTGTAAGCTGGTAAAATTTTATTATTATTGAAGGTAATCTTAGTTGGTTTTTATTTAAGTACTAAAATTATGAAGCACCCCCCACCCCACACACAAAAAAAAAACAGTCCGGAACCATCCCACTGTTCAAACCATCACCGGCCTACCCAAAATAAAATAGATATAAAACACATCTGATAACCAGCTATACAAATATGAGAGCAAATGCGGGGAAAGTGACGATCAAGCATCTAGCCTAAAACTGGGTCTCCAAACGCCTTAACGGATTGGTCTCATCTCAGAAATTAACAGATATATGGACCAGATGGCAACTCAATTCAGTGCTACCAACCGTCCGTTTGATGGACGGAGGAATGTACCACATGTTTAGCCTGTCGCCTTAAGTATTCACCAAATTTCACGACACGACATTAGTTGCCCACTGTACAATGCACGTCGATGGGTCTGTCCGCAGAAAAAAGTAGCGATGTGCATCGTACGTCGGTGGGACTCGGCGGGTTAATCATGACTGGTATTTAGGCCAGTTCTTTGGCATTAACCTTATATTAATCACGACTGGCATTTAGGCCAGTTCTTTGGTATTAATTCTTAAATTTGTTGTGCCAGCTAGGAGTGCACCAGCAAGTTCCTGCTTATTGTCATTATTACTGTTAACTATTGAATGTCAAGGGGTGAGCTAACTTTCTCGAGACCAACAGTACAGTATACAGCCTTTTCACGCGATTAGTCTCTGCTGTGTACTGTTGAGAAAGTTTATAAAATTCTCGTCTTTAGAGAATTGGCGAAGTAAGCCAGCATAAAAGTGAAATCGCTACTTGATTTCACGAGTCGATTCGTTTGTGTTAATCGACTAGGCAATCGTTTGCATTTGTCCATAGACATATTCTCATTTTCCCCCTGACAAAGGCCAGATGTATAACTCAGAAGATCGGTTATGAACAGAAGAAAGTTGGCGACAGGACAGAACACAATAGTTGATAACCTCGTGACAAGACAGAACCCTGGTGAACGTCACTGTTTATAACTTTCGAAGAAGAACAGTAGCCAGCTACCAAAGAAATTATAAATCGCCCAGAAACAGAGTCAACTGATGAAGGCACAGACTGGGGGACAGAAACCGTAAAAGTGCGCTTTAAATATTAATTATTTCTGCCGAACTCAGTCGAAAGTCTTTTATATGATTTGTGCAGTGGTAAAGGTTTCACCGAAGTTCCGCAAGGAGGATAAACAAGTGTCAGAGAGAAAGGTGAAAATATTACGAGCGGAGTGTCTCACGCGGAACCCATTCTGCGATCGGACAGATGATTATGAGAGGATAGTCAGAGGGTTGGGAACAGTCAGAGGGCTGGGAACAGTCACCGTTCTTCAGATCATGCTGAGTGAGGCCAAACTTTCAGCAAAATGAAAAGACACAAAGTGATAGACAAAAGCAATAAGGCTTATCCAGGCAGGCAGGATGTTAGCACGGAAGCACAGTACTTGAGGATAACAGAAGGGACGCTATCAGGATGGTACTTTTGCTAGTACTGAGATTAGTGAGGGAAGGTACACCTTATGAATATATTCTAATGTCTGGCATGCGGAAGTCAGAGAAGGAGGCGATGGAAGGATAGCACTAGTATCGTTCAAGGTGGAATTAAAGGAAAACTTTCAGGCAAAAAGTTCTGCTTTATCAGTAGAAAAAACAACTACGGAGCCACCAGAACGGGAGAGATTAGGGGAAGATGAAGAGATAAAGCCATAAGAAAGGTTTGGGGCAAAGTTTCAGAGTGCACAAGGAGACTTTGAGTTACAGAATTTAGAGCATCTGAAACGAATGAAATTATTTTTAGCAAAATGAAAAACAGATTTAACACGACGAGAAGGGGTGTTCACCAGAGAGGAAATTAGAGATCAGGCGAGGCTACGAATACTGCACAAATGAAAAGAAAAGTGTTACACATAGACCCATGGCATCTCGTTTGTCAGCCGGAGAAAGGCTGATGGTATGAGGTATCTCGCGGGAAGAGAGAGTGGAGAAACTCCAAGGCCGGGTGTTCAGACGCAATGAAAAAAAAAAAATGTAACAGGCATTATTTCCCCTCATCCGTCTTCTAATCTTTTTCTTCATCAGCAGCGTTAGGGGCCCGAGGCAAGCTGCTCATTCGAGGATGACGAGCCTCACTCGGCCCAAAGTGGTATTATGTGAGCAGTAAACCCCAACCACTCCTCAGATTTAAACCCCTGCCAACCACATCCCATTAGAGTGCCTTAACCCATTAGACCACCAGGCGTCATTTAGTTATATAGTTATACCACCCAGAGTAGACACTGGCTTTGTGGGTTAAGGTAAATCATTTGGCTTGTCCCTTAGTGCAGAGTTGCCTGTTGGCAACACCAAGCGAATGAAAGGATAGTGGGTGCCCTAACCTACCACCTAAAAAAACAAACCAAAATGGAGCACTTGGAGACTGCAACACCCTCAGTCCGCACCCACCAATTGGTCTAAGGGCCGGGCATCTGATATTCCCGTGTGACATAGACCTTTGTCCGGTTGCTCTCAAAATCGAAGTACATCATTCTTGCCTGCCCCATAACCCTTCCATTAACTATGGGTCAGATTGAATCAACACGGTCCAAGTTCACCTTGGCATGTAGCCTTGACACTGGACCAAACCTTGTGCCACTGACCTTTAATTTGTTTTTCTCAAAACAGAATCCTTTTGTCCTTGCCTTACCTTTTCCACAAAGGTTAGTCCAAAATAGACAAAATTTCAAGTTGATTCTGCTATGTGACATGACCTTTGACCTAATAGGTTATTCCCCAAAACAATAGGCCATTCCTTTGGCTAATTCTCAACCCTTCCACCAAGTTTGATCCAAATCAGATAGAAACTAATTTAGCTCAAAGAAATACTCACGAGTCGAATTTTCAGTTGCCCTGTGACCTTGATTTCTCTCAAAATTGACTCACTTCTTTCTTGTCTTACATTCAGTCCCTTCACGAAGTTTGGTCTACATCAAACAAGCACTATCAAAGTTAACTTGTTAGGTCAGATTTTGACCTGACCCTCTGACCTCGATCTTTGACCTTTTGTTCTCAAAAGCAATAGGTCAACCCCATGGCTGGCACTCAACGTTTCCACCAAGTTTGGTTAAAATCGAATCAAAACTGCTTGAGTTACTCTGTTCACACACACACACACACACACACACACACACACACACAACTTCGAGTATATATAACACTTGCTATCGCTTCGGGAGTGCGGATGTTAAAAATGATATAAAATATGTGATGTAAACTGTGTAAGTAGTTTGAGAAAAGCAGATCAGAAGTGTATGCTGGCCTACTTCTCGTGTTACTGAAACACTGAAAAAGGTCTGCAAAGGGAGATGGTCAGGGGTTCAGTTACTGGGCCTAGTGAAATGAGATCTCCAGTTCTCCCATCACCAGCATGTCATCCATCCCAGGGGTATTACTGACGTGTTCGATTGGTGATGCAGTCTCCTCCCTACGTAGTCTGCTGTGTCATCTACTCGTACAATCAACACCAACATATTTACGCGGACGAAGGTTGAGATCGGCACATCCTTT
>JAGKTI010041562.1:0-10229 GCA_018397915.1 Birgus latro
ATGTGACTGCATTCTGCTGTCCAGTTTGTGAGAAGGGTCACTGTAGATTTGGCTGGGACTATTATGAACCTGTGGTCAACCATTCATGTAGTGTGTTGAGGTAAGTTTGGATGATGTGTGTGGTTGTGTCTGCATTTTGGTGTGTACATGTGTTATGTCATCTGCATAGGAAGCTATGTGTATCTGTGGTGTGTGGAGTGTGGGTATGTCATGCATGTACAGTATAGGTTAAAGAGTGTAGGGGACAAGACAGATCCTTGGGGGATGCCATCTGTGAAGTTTTTGATGTTCAAAGACTGACCAGCAAATGTTACATATGCACATCTGCCTGCTAAGTAGTTTGCCAACCATCTTGTTGTGTTATTGTGCATGTTTGTGAGGTTGTGGCAGGGGATGGCATCAAAAGCTTTGCTAATGTCCAGTGTGACAAGGAGTGTTCTGGGTGGTGGCCTAGCTGAATTCATGCCATCAAAAACTCTCTGTGTAAGGGTCTGTAAGAAGAGTGTTTGTGAAGTGTAGTGGCATAAAAACCAAGATGTTATGGGGCTAGGGGGGAGTGAGGAGTAGCTAGTTGTAGTACCAGTTGTTCAGTGACTTCAGAGGGGGTGCAGAGGAGTGTGATGGGGCGGTGTGAGGAAGGTAATAAGGGGTCTTTGCTGGGTTGGGGATTAGTGAGGATAATGCCATGCTTCCAGATGTTGGGTATTATGTTGTGGGAGTAGCTGTAGTCTGATAGGTTGATGAGTGCTTGTATGCCTTGTGGTCCAAGGTGTTTAAGGCGTATGTTGCTTATGTTGTCTGGTCCACAGGCAGATGAGTGCTTAAGGTTGTTAATGATGTGCTTTGTCTGGTTGTAAGTGAAAGGTGTGAAGTCTGGGTCTCTGGGGAACTGTCTCTTATGTCGGATGACATATCGGTCGTCGTGGCGGGGGTTTAGATGGCTGACATGTAAAAAGTGATTGATATTTTGCTTGTTGTTTGTTTGAAGGTATGGTGTCTGTTGTTGTGATGGCACCATGTGATAGTGTAGTGTTGCTGTTGGAGAGTGTGATGCTGTTTAGTGTTTTGTAAAGTCTGCTGGTGTTTGTTTTGTGATCAAGTGTTTGGAGATAATTATTCCAGTTGAGTGTTTGCTGTTCTGATATTTTATTGTTTATTTAAGTGTTGAGTTCTTGTATTTGTTGTACAGTTTCTTGTGTATGGGGTGTTGGGGAGTGTCATAGTGTGTCCCATTGACTGATGAGGCCTTGAATTTCTGGTGTGAAGTTGGGGTTGTGTCTCTTTCTGTTGCCTCTAGGGATGTGTCTTTTGTCTGCTTTTTGAATAACTGTATTGAAAGTGTGAACAGTGTTGTTGTTGTTTGTGATGGATATACTGTTTAATGTTTCAAAGAGTTGTTCTGTTCCAGTTGTGAAGGCCTCCCAGCTGGCTCTCTTATAATTAGTGTGTGTCTGTGGCCAGCTGGGGTGATTCTGGTTTTGGTATTGATGATGATTGGGAGGTGGTCAGAGCCAAGGGTTTTGACCACTCTCCAGGATGTTGTGGGGGCAAGGTTTGGGGAGCAAAAGGACCTGGAGTGGTGGCATCTTTGCTGTGGGTCTACCCCCAGAGGTTGTCGAAGCAGAAGAGGACAGTATGGGGGCCAAACCCCCCAGTGTCATTAGTATATTATATATATATATATACACATAAAGAAAAAGAAGAAGAAGAAGAAAAGAAAAAGAAAAGAAGAGAAAAGAAGAAGAAGAAGATCGAACTGCCAATGGCCAGGAGAAACTTCTTGGAGTCCCAAAAGCTGATGATACTGGATTTGAGATTGCTCATGTGCATTGCGATTTGCTGAGAGGCTAGCCTAGAAGGAAGGATCGTTGGACTTTCTTTTGACACCACAGCATGTAACACCAGACTTCTGGCCGGTGCCTGTGCAAAGACTGAAGACAATCTGGGCCAAAAGTTGCTCCATCTAGCATGCAGACATCTATTTATGAAACTGTGCTTGTTCGTGTGTTTAAGACAGAAGTGGGGCTGTCTTCGGGACCAGATATCGCAATTTTTATGCGATTTCCGAAGCGCTGGAAACACATTGATCGTTCCCTTGTAACTACTGCACTGGACAACAGCAATGCTGCTTGTACAATGTTGGCAACACTTTGTGAACAAACTGTCCAAGTCATACAGGAGTTGCTCTTAACAAACCAGCCATGTGATGACTACAAGGAGATTTTACAGCTGGTTCTCCTGTTTCTGGGAGCAACGTCTGTTGAACTGACTCCAATCTGAAAACTGAGAGCCTATCACCGGGCCAGGTGGATGGGAAAAGCTTTCTACGTGCTCAAAATTTTTCTTTTTTAAGATCAGTTCAACATCATGTCATGTGAGCTCAAAGGCATCACCTACATCTGTTTCTTTGTTGCCCTGGTGTATGCCAAGGGCTCATGTAGCTATTGCTCAGTTTGCTCCTTGTGTGGATCTGGAGTTTCTGCAGAGTCTGGAAGTGCTTGAAGAAGAACGCTCAACGAAGCAGGAGACCACAGTGTTTAAATGCCACCTTTGGTATCTATCAGCCACCCTGGTTGGACTAGCTTTCTTTGACAGAGGGCTATAATCAGAGGACCTTAAATGTATGTGTGACAGTCTTAACCTGTCCAGTCTCGACCGATTTTTTACCCAACACACCCTCAGAACCCGACCGATTTTTTACCCAACACACCCTCAGAACCCGACCGATTTTTTACCCAACACACCCTCAGAACCCGACCGATTTTCAACTTTTTTTTTTCCCCCCCCTCAAACCTCCACTTTTGGTGAGAAACATTGAAAATTCATAGAGAAATCACCCTCCTAAGGTGTACAGGTGTCAGTCAGTCTTACATTTTCCTTCATTCTCACAGCACCTGGCTACAAAGAAAATGAACAATGGAAGAGTTAACTAATTCGAGCCACTTTAAATTACGTATTTATTTATTTATTTGGTACGAATTTATGTGTAGTACAAGACTATATTGGTTTTCACACAATTATATAGACAATAGAAGCATTGTTCAGTCACCAAACACATCCACATATGGCACCTTCCTTTACGACATTACCACATCACTTCTGTTTGTTTCTTGCTCTAGCTTCTTTATTTCTTTGTCCTCCACCTCAGGAATCACTTTCACCGTGAATTTTGTCATTGGAGAGACAGTGGGACAACATGTCTTTACTGGCCTGGTTACTGCTAACTGGTGAATTGCCCAGTGTGGGGGGAGGGGGGGGGTCAGGTGAGGCCAGGCAGTATCCAAACTTGACAGCAGGCAGAGGAAGGTCTCCCACATATGCCTACCAAAAATCACTTGCGAATCTTGAAAAAATGTGCAAACGACGGGCCTTGCAACTGACTGATATACGATGAAGGTCGGTGGGTCTGTCTGCGGAAAAATGTAGTGACGTGCATCGTACGTTGGTGGGACTCGGCGGGTTAAGAAGCCGGGTTCAAAAAAGGGAATGAAGCAACTTGAGAAGAAGGGTCTGGATTCTTTCAAGGACAAGAGACTCTGAGACTTTGTTACAGAAGAGACAAGGGTTCTCTTCACAGCAATGGATATTGATTCCTGGAGAAGCCCCCAATGGCTTGGAAGGATGACACTAATTTCGAACTCCAACTGAAACGCTTCTCACTGGCAGTTGTCAACGACTGCGCAGAAGGGGGGGATTTGCTGGTTGCAAATTTCAACTCAATTACTACAAATAAAGAAGACAAGCAATACCTCCTGAAGGCGGTGTTCAAGCACCGAAAGATGATTGAGAAGATGACGAAAGCAGAAATATTAGAATGAAAAGAAATTCAAAGCATGTCTTAGTTTCTGAGTTTTTGTATGCGAGTGAAATACAGTAACTACATAATTTGCAGAACCCCTAAGTATTAATATACTGTACAGTCTTTATTTTTTGTGTATGTTTTTGGTTCATGTAAAAGAATGTAACAATTAATGAGGATACATATTATCATTATTATTATCTTTGTGAAACACCCTAATAGACACATCTGACTATCTATTTACCTATTTAATTGTAGCCAGATCCCTTAATCTCAGAGGGAGTGGCAACAAACAAACTGCCTCCATTCCACCCTGTTCTCTCCCATTAGGGTGTCCTCCCTCCAATTTATATAACTCAATTATATACCTCTCTATCCCATCCCTCCATCTCATCTTCAATCTCCTCTTCCTCTTTCCACCATACTTCGCTATCCCATCCCTCCAACTCATCCTTGCTTTCCTCTTCCCCTTCCACCTTATTCATCAACACTCACTAAGACAATCTCTCGGTCTCCATTCTCCGCATGACCAAACCATATACTTTTCCTAACACAGGCTCATCTACACCAACATTACAATGCTCCTCAACTTCCTCATTTGTCTGTCTGTGTGTCTCTCCATGTCAAATCCACATGGTGCCTTAAAATGATCTTTCCATTCCTCTCACTCTTAACTTTGTGTCCAACATACTGTAATTCCAAGTTTCATTATCATATGTTACAGTTTTGTTTTGTTTTTTGAAGGCTGCAACATGCTTGCATGCGTCGGCCTTTTTGGAATTGGAGCGTGTAGCATTTTATGACCGGATGCCCTTCCTGATGTCTACCAATGACCCTTGGGTGGATTCGATCCTCCGACCCTACGGCCAGAGCGGAGCGCTCTAACCCACCGAGCCAGTGGGGTTAACAATACTCTGGCACAACAACTTCCTTACTTTCATAATCCTAATTCTTATCACTGCCTTCAATGTACAGTACCTGCAACCTTCCTTCCCTGATGTACCCTTTCTTGCACTTCATGTTTAAAACTCCTATCCATATTCATTACACAAATTGACCTTAATATCTGACAGTTTAAACTTACTGAAGCAAGGACTTAATTTACATATACTATTACAGAAGTCATGATTAACCCTTGCCAAGATGCAGAACCCGTATAAGGCACAAAGAATAATTGCATGGGCCAAGTTGCAAACCTCATATGAGGTAAAATTTTTGCTGGTTATAAATCAACGACTCAGGCAAGGTAAATTTCCTTACTAAGAATCAGCCCAGCAAGGACTAAACATCACAGAGTAAAACAACAGTGAATTTAACTGATACAAAACTTGCTAAGTTGCAGGCCACATCCCCCAAATTATTCTTACTGGAAGTGTATTGCTGCTGCTGCCACTTTGCTTCTCATGCAATACTGTATCATCATAGCCACTATCATTGGTTGATCTGCTTACATGATTTTATGTTATGAGTGAATCAGTTATTTCATACCTTTGTCAATGAACATCTGGAAAAGAGCAAACATCTGATGACCTATTCACATCAAGTGTCATTACATTAACTGTAGTGGGTTTCCTTTAATAAGGTGGCACTGACATGCCTGAAGAGCTCTACTGCCTAGTTATGCAAACATTCTTCAACTCCCTCCTTGACCCCAAAAGGAGAATGGTGAACTGCAAGAGAGAATCTTTAGTCTGCGGTCCACCCAGTTCATGTTTCAATAAGCCTGGGGCCACAAACAAAAATGACAACATGTTAAAGATTAATGATAAAGATTTTCAAATATAATTTGCTATTCTCTGCAATATTTAATGGAGGTTCAGTAATGAGGCAGTCTAATATAGAGACACAATCTGTGGCAGTTTCACATGTCTCAGACTTTTGGGAAGCTGGGGTGGATATTGTCACCAAATCCATATTCAATACATTACCATTCTTCTACAATTATTATATTATTCTGTAAACTGTCATAAATCAACACATGCAGATGCATGTGAAAAATACATGCTGCTTTTATTATATAGAGAGCAGTAATGTGGGTTTTCTCCTAAGTGAGTGCTGCCAGCAATCTAGTAAGAAATATCAAGCATCGTCATTTGGATAATTCCATGATATAAATTTCTAAGTTTAGGGCATACAGTTGCTGACACCTCATTCATCACTGTTAACTGCCACAGTTAGTGCCTTTGCCACAACAGCTTACAATATGAATGAAGAATATAAGGGAGTATGAGTCTGCTGGATCAAGGATCGTGTGGGTAAAAGTGAAAGTAGGAATACAAATGTGGGTGACTGTAAGCACATACACCCAAAAAGAGATTGAGTGGCTGGCTCTTGAAATGAAAGCTGCTTTGGAGGGATGTTGAAGCATGCATGGAAAAATCTGTCAGAAGTGAGTGCGTTTTAACTGGAGATACGAATGGTAAAGCGGAGAACACAACAATATCTTGCTGGTGATACCTGATCAGTGGGCTTTGTCCACAGAAGTGGATGGATATGGTGGTGTTCTTGGACATTTATGCCTGAAAAGCTTAATGAATGCAAATTCCTTCCTCACATACAAAATAATCCCCAGGTACACAAGGTAAGTGGGGATGCTCATCATCCACACACTCAATGTACATAAGAACACAAGAAGAAAGGACAACTGAAGTAGGCCAGTTGGCCAGTGCTAAGCAGCTCCTAGAAGATTAACTAAACTACTAGAGTGACATAAGGATAGCAAAGAAGAAGGCTCTCCCCCACCCTCCAAACCCTCCAGTCGAAGCCAGAAGGAAAAAGTCAGAAAGAACATCATGTGGTATAAAAAAAACTGGAATGGACATTTTATATGAAAGTGTGAAAGGAAAAAATGAGACTATCATAGTGTAACCTAAAAAGGAAAAAAGAATGAATTAGTATTGGTTATTATATTTTATTTTTCTAAACCCACCCCTTATCTGTCATATGTTTATCTAGCCTATGCTTGAAACTCTCAATGGAAGAGGCAGCAACTGCTTTACTAGGTAGCTTATTCCATTCGTCAACTACTCTATTACCACACCAATTTCTACCTATTTCCTTACCAAAATGAAATTTTTCAAGTTTGAAACCATTACTGTACTTCTAGTTCATACTTTAATATACAGACACAATCTGTGGCAGTTTCACATTAGAAGTCTCAGACTTTTGGGAAGCTGGGGTGGATATTGTCACCAAATCCATATTCAATACATTACCAATCTTCTATAATTATTATATTATTCTGTAAACTGTCATAAATCAACAAATGCAGATGCATGTGAAAAATACATGCTGCTTTTATTATACAGAGAGCAGTAATGTGGGTTTTCTCCTAAATGAGTGCTGACAACAATCTAATGAGAAATATCAAGCATCGTCATTTGGATAATTCCATGATATAAATTTCAAAGTTTGGGGCATACAGTTGCTGACACTTCATTCGTCACTGTTAATTGCCACAGTTAGTGCCTTAGCCACAACAGCTTACAAGATGAATGAAGAATATAAGTGAGTATGAGTCTGCTGGATCAAGGATTGTGTGGGTAAAAGTGAAAGTAGGAATACAAATGTGGGTGACTGTAAGCACATACACCTCAAAAGATGATCGAGTGGCTGGCTCTTGAAGCGAAAGCTGCTTTGGAGGGATGTTGAAGCATACATGGAAAAATNGCATTGTTGATATAAATATTTATACTATGCTGAGTAGGCGAAGCCAGTGACATTTCGTTTTTCTACTTTTGTATTTGAACCCTCTAATTTTAATGAAATCGTTTCGTTTCGTTTTTGAAGGCTCCAACATGCTTGCATGTGTCGGCCTTGGTCACCTAATGGTGGCTCTCCACGCTGCTCGATCTCTGGCAGCCTCCCTATTCAGTCCCTTAACCCTTAAGTCACATTTAATGTAGGAAATAAATTAGGAAAATTATAATATGGTTAAGAAACTGTGGTAACTTAACAGACATGACAGGTAGATGACTTAATATGTTTAACAGTGGGACAGCTGCGATGTGTTACTGCCAAGCTCCGAAGTTTCTTGGCGCCAAAACTCAACTGCTGTAGCGGGAGGAGGCGGGATGCTTCTTTTCAAACTGATTTTGATTCAGTTAGCAAATTTTAGTGCTTCCTTTGTCATACAGGAATGAATTCAAAGTAAAAGTAAATAATACGATACTATTTTGTAGTAAGGCTCATTATTCTATCAAAAAGAAAAATAATTATCTCAGCCAATCAGAAACGAGTAGAGCCGGAAATGGACGGGGTATCAATAGGGGGCGGGGCACAAGAGAACAACACAAACGCTTCTAGTATACTACCGCTAGTGCTCACATCCAGTGTTACCAATTTAGCCGTTCTTCTGTGTCTGCCTTGCCTCCCCATCTCCCCTCCCGTACCACCTCCCCCGCCTAGCTACAGCCTGGCCCCGCAATGCAACTCCCGGCTGGTTTTTTCCATTCGCTTTTTCCATTGAAATGTGCCCTATGCCCTATTTTCATATTAAAAAATATACATATACAGCTGCCTGGAACCTTCTTCATTTCTGTAACATTCGCGGCCTTTCCTCTAACTTTCAAGCTGTCGAGCACCACCTCTTCTCCTCTAAACCTCACCTTCTCTTTCTCACTGAGACTCAGCTGTCTGAGGCAACTGACAGCAAACCCTTTTCTGTATCCTCCTACTTTCTCTATTCTCGTTTCAATGCCAAAGGTGGCTGTTCGTATATGTACGCAACAATCTATCTTGCTCTAGTGTTCCTGAACTTGATTCTTCTGAATTCTCTACTCTCTGGCTTCGGCTTTCCTGTCATTCTCTAAATATATCTGTGCTGTTTACTTATCTCCTAATTCTACTGACTATCAAAAATTCTTTGACTATCTTACTTCTACGATGGAATACATTCTATCCATTTCTCCTTTCTCTGAAATCTCCATTTTAGGAGATTTCAATGTTCACCACCACCATTGGCTCTCCTCTCCTTTCACTGATCCACCTGGTGAACAAGCCTACATCTTTTCTATCCTTAATGACCTACAGCAGCTTGTACAGCACCCTACCCGTATCCCTGACCGCCTTGGAGAGAGTTCCAACATACTTGACCTTTTCCTAACAACTAATCCTTCTGCTTACACTGCTCATCTTTTCTCTCCGTTGGGCTCCTCCGATCATAATCTTATTACCTTAACATGTCCAATCGCTCAAGTATGGCCTGTGGACCCTCCAAAGAAACGCCGCCTGTGGCACTTTGGAGCAACAAGGAGAGGGCCTATAAGAGGTACCGGAGCCAACCCACCCCTGAATCACACCTTTTATATATTTCTGCCCGGAATCATGCTAAGTCTGTTCTTCGCTCTGCTAAAAACAATTTCATCCGTGCTAAATGTTCCCAACTCTCCAATTCGAATTCTTCTCGCTCCATCTGGCACCTTGCCACAAACCCTTCTAACAACTTTACCTCATCATCCTTCCTTCCTCTTTTCTACTCTGTAGCTATTTCTTCTACTGATAAAGCAGATCTCTTTGCTCAGACTTTCTCCTCCAATTCCATCTTAGACGATTCCGGTGCTATTCCTCCATCACTTCCCCCCTCTGACTTCCTCTTGACTGACATTAAAATTTCTTCAGCTGATGTGTTTTCTGCCACCACTAGCCTCAATACTAAAAAGGCATATGGTCCTGATGGAGTCCCTGCTGTTGTCCTCAAAAACTGTGCTTCTGTGCTTACACCCTGCCTAGGTAAACTCTTTCGCCTATGTCTCTCAACTTGTACCTTTCCTTCTTGCTGGAAGTTTGCTCTCATTCAGCCAGTCCCAAAGAAGGGTGACCATTCCCAACCCTCTAACACTATCCACTCATATGCTGATGATTCCACCCTTCACCTTTCCATTCGGTTCCTGCAACGTCCATCTCAGCAGTTACTTCAGGATTACCCACTAATATTTAATAATGAACAGTTATGTCCTGCATCTCCTCCTCTTACTGATTCCATTCAACCTTTGTCTCTTCGCCGCACTGTTGCTTCTTTATCTCTCTTCTATCGCTACTTCAACGGTCACTGTTCCTCTGAACTGTCTGCTTGCATCCCTCCACCTCTACGACGGGCACGTAGTACCTGTCTAGCAACATACTCTCATCCCTTTTCTGTCCAACTCTCTAATGCAAGAGTTAACCGTTACTCCCAGCCTTCATTTATGCAACTGGTCAACTCTGGAACTGTCTTCCTCTGTCTGTATTTCCTACTTCCTATGATCTCCAGTCTTTCAAAGGCAGTGTCTCCAGGCATCTCGAATTGAACGGATCTTGAATTTGGCTCTTTTTTGTACTGTTTTTTGCATTTTCTTGGAAGGAACAGTATGCAGGCCTGTGGCCTTTGGTTCCTTCTTCCTTGGATAAAAAAAAAAAAAAAAAAAAAAAAAAAAAAATCATCCTTGAACAT
>JAGKTI010041565.1:0-10229 GCA_018397915.1 Birgus latro
GTTCCAACATATTGACCTTTTTTCGTACAACTTGTCCTTCAGGTTAATATATCCGCCTTTACTCTCTTTTAGGCTCTTCCACTTAGAATCGCATCTCAGTAATCTGTTCTATCGCTCCAGTAAGGCTTATGGACCTTATCAAGAGTCAGCGTCTATGGGATTTTGACATTACTGATTGGAAGGCCTCCAAGATCAGCATTTTTGGCTTTCCTTGGAATGACAATGGTTTCCATTGTTGAGAGCTATCTGAGTGCACTTCATGAATTCCAGAGGTTATCCTCTTCGGCATGGAATTCATGCATTCGTTTGATTTATTGTCTGAGTAATAAAACAGTAGTTTAATCACACTATGTCTGTTCATGCCCACAAGAGGCAGATATCCTTCATAAGATACTGGAACCACGTTATCCTTGAATCACGTGCAATTTAGGTTTCTGTCCAAATCAAGCTGACAGTTCTTTGACTAGCTGAAAACAGCCTAATTCATTCCAAATGATCGGTACATAACTCTAACTCAGATTTTCCCCGCTTCTTTTGACACCTTGCCAAAAGCCCGTAGAATCATTTTCATCCTGTCTCCTTCCCTCCCCCTATGAGGTGTAGCTTTCTGTAGCAAAATCTTTTGCTCATACTTTCATCTGTAATTCTCCCTTGGACATTTCTAGTGCAAAATCTGCATCTCTTCCCTTTCTAACTTTCCCATGCCTCAAGGGATGTACAATTTTTTCCTCAATGAGATAAGTACTCATATAGCATATAACCATGCTGGGTCATTCGGTTTCTCCCCCAAAGCTGGGAATCTGTGCTGGCACTGTGACTAAGTAATTTTTTTGCCGGTCATCGTCTGTCTTTTCTTCTTGCTGGAAATTGCCTTTCATACAGCATGTCCTAAGGAAGGTGGCCGCTCCTAATTATCACTACCCTTCAGTTGTTTTAGCATCTCATATTTGTAGTCTCGAATCTATTCTCAGCAGGAAAATTACGAAGCATCTTTTCCTTCATAACCTTCGTTCTGGTCACCAGTATGTGTAATAATAAATTTGCTACCGGTGTAGTGTTACCAGTATATTAATGAAAACTAGAGAATATGGGAAATGGCGTGGTATGATCTTATTTAACAAATGGGTAGCGTGAACTTCTTTACAAAGCATGAGCAAGTAGGTATTAGTACACTTTGCAGGCCACTCAATCTCGTCTGTACTATTCCTTAGGGGGTAGCAAAAATTCAAACTCGAAGTGGCTTAATCAAAGATTTACTAAGTATTAAGAACTGAAAGACAAATTACTCTTCGAACTGTGAATGAATAGGCAAAGTATAACCAGGACCTATAACTCAAGGAATAAGAATCTTCACAAAATGAATCAATATTCATATGATAAAGATACACGTGAATATGAATCTTCACAACTGAATTAACACTTTAAGTGATACTGATACACGTGAATACAGTAGTCCCGTGGTCTCTGACGGACTCTTCAGGAAGAACCCAAAACATTACCGGCTAAGAATATTCTCTTAGGGCTAAATATACAAAATAACTCAAAAGGACATATATAAATTGGACACAATATTCAAGTGGAAACTCAGTATTCTCATGGACACAGTATTCAAATGGAAATTCAGTATTCAGATGAACAAGAGATTATTCTCTTAGGACCAAATAGGCACATTAACCCTTCACGTCCCGACCGATTTCCAACCTCTGATACCCCCCAGTCCCGAGCATTTTCGATTTTTTTTTTTTTTGGCTCAAACCTTCGCTTTTGGTGAGAAACATCGAAAATTCATACAGACATCGCCCTCCTGGGGCTATAAATGGTGCTACAGGTGATGAGCCAGCCTTACATTTTCCCTTTCTCAGGGTATCTGGCTAAAGAAAACGAACTATGGAAGGGTTAACTAATTCAAGCCACTTTAAATTACGTATTTATTTATGTATTTGGTACGAATTTATGTGTAATACAAGACTATATTGGTTTTCACACATTTATATAGGCAATAGAAGCACTGTTCAATCACCAAACACATCCACATATGGCATCTTCCTCTATGACATTACCACCTCACCATTTCTGTTTGTTTCTTGCTCTAGCTTCTTTATTTCTTTGTCCTCCACCTCAGGAATCACTTTCACTGTGAATTTCGTCACTGGAAAGACCGTGGGAGAACATACCTTTACTGGCCAGCTTACTGCTAACAGGTGAATTGCCCAGTGTGGGGAGGAGGGGGGGAGGGGGGTTAGGTGAGGCCAGGCAGTATCTCCACTTGACAGCAGGTAGAGGAAGTCTCCCACATATGCCTACCAAAAATCACCCATGAAACTTGAAAATTGTACAAATTATGACCCTTGCAATTGCGCGACGTACCTGTACGTCGATGGGTGTAGCTGTGACAAAACGTTGCGATGTACCCATATGTCGATGGGACTCCTTGGGTTTAATCAAAAAATTAGATACAAAGTAGACACTATATTCAAATGAGAAACCTAGATAAATTACCACCAACGAATATTCTCTTAGGACTAAATATGCACCAAACCCAAAAATCATATGCAACTAGACACGGTATACCAAATGGATGGATTATTCAAGTGTACCAGCCGATACACGCTTGGATTACATGAAGTAAGGGGGGGAATTCAGTGTGAACGGGCGTTAGGCAGTTAAAACAGAGCCAGGAGGCTTCAAGGTACACTCGACCTGCAAACGATAGACAGTGGAGCGGCGATCTGGCCGTTGTGTGCTGCTTCCGTCCTTATATAAACTCCCATCACAGTATTCGGGAATTGGCTAGAACTTTAACTGATTGCTTGCAATATTAGTGTCTCTTCTAAGGTTTCTAAAGCATTCCAAAAATACGTTTGCACTCGACATACATAGAAAAATGACTACAATGTTTAAAATTTTTGTAATAGGCGTTTGGGAACTTTAATTATAACGGTCAAAACAATTAAGAATCTGAACAATTTATCGTCACGCTGGTTTTATAGTCCTACAGTGACTTGACGCCAATGCCATAAATTTCGCGTTTCACAAATGATTATCACCATCAATCATAACTCAGACAACTCGCAATTCACCACTACGAGTACATAGTTCAAAAGGGGAGCACTGTTAACATTGTTACATAAATTGTTAGATCAGAGTATGAAGGAAGACATTTGCGATTGTTAACTCTTGCCAAAATTTTCTCGACTATTACGCCCTCGCGTTTATTGCTGGTCTGTCTATCTATCTATTGCCAGACGCCTTAATCCCGCAAGGGGTGGCCACAAACAAATCGCCTCCATGTCGCTTTGTCCCCCACCATTCCATTACCCCGCTCCAAACTCACACACCCCTCTCTCATGTACCTCTCCACTCCATCCCTCCATCTCATCCTCGACCTCTCCCTCTCTCTCCCCCCTCCACCTCACTCACATACACTCTCCTCGTCAGTCTTTCACTCTCCATCCTCTCCACATGCCCAAACCACCTTAACGTGTTTCTCCTAACGCTTCCTATCACGTTCACATCCACACCACAATGCTCCTTCACATCCTCATTTGTTAGTCTGTTTCTCCATGTGACTCCATATGCTCCTCTCAAATAACTCATTTCCACTGCTCTCACTCTTGACTTCTGTCCTTCCAACAGAGTCCAAGCTTAACTTCCATATGTCAGAGTTGGTATCACAACACTGTCATGTAACAACTTTTTCACTTTCATGCTCACTTCCCTGTTTTTTATCACTGCTTTCAACGAACCAGCAACCTTCCTTCCCTGCTGTACCCTTTCGAGCACTTCATCCTCCAGACTTCCATCCTTACTCATCTCACTACCCAAGTACTTAAATGCATTCACATTCTCCATATCCTCCCCATTCAATCTCACTGTACATTCATTGGCTTCACTTCTCTCGAAGACCATCACTTTACTCTTTCCTACATTCACCTTTAGATTCCGTTTCTTACACACTCTCCCAAACTCATCTACCAAGCCTTGCAGCTCCCCTTCGTCTTCGCTCAACAATATAGTATCATCTGCAAACAACAGTACAGGGAGTTTCCAAACACTGCCCTCTTTCACTAGGGCCGCTCCAACATCCACTGCCCGACCTTGTATCTCTTTTATAACCCCATCCATGTACAGATTGAACAACCATGGAGACATGACACATCCTTGTTTCAATCCAACCTTCAAATGGGAAGATTCACTCAGTTTGCCATCCACACGCACTGCAGCCTTAGCACCCTCATACATACACTTCACTGCCTTCAACAACTTCCCATCCACTCCATATATTCTTAATACCTTCCACAATCCTTGTCTATCCACCCTGTCATATGCTTTCTTCAAATCCATGAAGGCTACATACAACTTCTTTCCCTTCTCTAGAAACTTTTCCTCTAAAGATCTAAGAATGAATATCTGGTCTACACAACCTCTTCCCTTCCTAAAACCTCCCTGTTCTTCTCCAACTAACTCCTCTGTTATTTCCCTAACTCTGTCAATAAGTATCCTCCATATACTTTTCCTATTACACAAAGAAGGCAAATGCCCCTATGATAACTATATGTATAAAAGTTAATCACATTCATATCAATTCTCATCTTAGTACTATCAACACTAGAATCACACTCACGTTATGAACATCAACTAAGACTAAACTTAAATATTTGACTTAACGGCTATCATTAAACTGCACAGACTATATTCACAATAATACTTAAGCTTAAGATTACCCTTACAATACTAGTTTACACCAACCCGTACTACACTTAAAATTATGGCACTACACATGGATTGCATAAGCAACATTCTACTAGTGGCTTTCTTACATTTCTCTCTGACTCTTCATAGCAAAGCAATGAGTAGATAATTAATATAACACAACAACGTAAGGAAAACTTTGAAGCACATATTACTAATGTAAGTTAAACAAATCCAAAAGAACATTTTCAGCTGCATCAGAAACAGGAAGGTAATAGCACCAAATTGGCTCTAACCACAGACAGTGTTGATCATACTGTCATTGAAACCCTGATGGTTAAACTTCTCAACTCTTTCTTTGCATCCATATTTACCGTAGAAAAATATAGATACAATTCCTGCAGCTTCTGTTCTTTTTAACGAGAGTAACATAATTTGAGACATTACTGTCAGTGTCAAGGATGTACGACTTGCATTTTAATTTTTTCATGTGTCCGACTCTGGGCATAGGCT
This sequence comes from Birgus latro, assembly GCA_018397915.1. Taxonomy (NCBI): domain Eukaryota; kingdom Metazoa; phylum Arthropoda; class Malacostraca; order Decapoda; family Coenobitidae; genus Birgus; species Birgus latro. The sequence continues at coordinate 5,206 of JAGKTI010041565.1, forward strand.
TCACAGTCTGCTATCAAGGCCCAGGAGTCCTACTACATACCATACACCTCTACATGTCGCCAATTCGGCGCTAACACCCACCGTCCATATTGAATACATGCTAGTGCTATCTCTTACAGGACTGGTGTATTTGTATTAGCGGGGGTATTTTTATGACATGTCGGCGGGTCATCTGGTAGATCAGTAAAGTCTGATTTTATGAAATTCAAATCCTTAACCCGCCGAGTCCCACCGACGTGCATCGTATGTCACGCAGTTGCAAGGCCCATTGTGTGCACATTTTTCAACATTCGCTGGCGATTTTTGGTAGGCATATGTGGGAGACCTTCCTCTGCCTGCTCTCAAACGGGGATACTGCCTGGACCCACCTAACCCCCCTTCCCCCTCCCCCCCCACACTGGGCAATTTACCTGTTAGCAGTAACCTAGCAAGTAAAGGTATGTTGCCCCACGGTCTCACCAATGTCGAAATTCACAGTGAAAGTGATTCCTGAGGTGGAGGACAAAGAAACAAAGAAGCTAGAGGTAGAAACAAACAGAAGTGATGAGGTGGTAATGTCGTAAAGGAAGGTGCCATATACAGGGGTTTTGGGTGAGTGAACATTGCCTATAAATGCCTATATTATTGTGTGAAAACCAATATAGACATGTACTGCACATAAATTCGTACCAAATAAATGAAATAAATACGTAATTTAAAGTGGCTTGAATTAGTTAACCCTTCCATAGTTCGTTTTCTTTAGCCAGGTACCCTGAAAAACATGGAAAACGTAAGGTTGAATGACACCTGTATCAACATTTTTTTACCTCAGGATCGCGATTTCTCTATGAATTTTCGATGTTTCTCACCAAAAGCGAAGGTTTCAGCCCAAAAAACAAAAAGTCGAAAATCAGTCAGGATGTGGGGGTAGGCTGGGTAATAAACCGGTCAGGACTGGACGGGTTAAACTGTTCCTTGCCCCAGCGGGGATTTGAACCTGGGTCTACTAGGACTGCAGGCCACCTCTCTACCGATCGAGCCACCGCCTCCCCCAAACTTAAGTTAATAAAACTCTGGGACTAAATAACAAATATCCCCATGCATAATAATGGGAGTAAAGAATGAAATTTCAGAGCCTTTAGCTGTGCTATTCAAGAAATCACTAAGAAAGTAATTCGGTACCTCATTAGTGGAGGCTAGCAAATGTAACGCTGCCAATATTTAAAAAAAAATCTACAAAATCACATTCAGGATGCTGTTTAACCCGCCGATTCTCACGGACGTACAGTGCATGTCGCTACTTTTTTCCGTGGACAGACCCAACGACGTGCATCGTACGTCACGCAGTTGCAAGGCCCATTCAACATTCGCGGGTGATTTTTGGTAGGCATATGTGGGAGACCTTCCTCTACCTGCTATCAAGCGGGGATACTTCCTGGACCCACCTAACCCCCCCTCCCCCCCCACACTGGGCAATTCACTTGTTAGCAGTAACCTAGCCAGTAAAGGTATGTTGTCCCACGGTCCCTCCAATGACGAAATTCACGGTGAGAGTGATTCCTGAGGTGGAGGACAAAGAAGCAAAGAAGCTAGAGGTAGAAACAAACAGAAGTGATGAGGTGGTAATGTCGTAAAGGAAGGTGCAATATACTGGGGTTTTGGGTGAGTGAACATTGCTTATAAACGCCTATATTATTGTGTGAAAACCAATATAGACTTGTACTACACATAAATTCGTACCAAATAAATGAAATAAATACGTAATTTAAAGTGTCTTCAATTAGTTAACCCTTCCATAGTTCGTTTCCTCTAGCCAAGTACCCTGAAAAAGAAAGAAAACGTAAGGTTGAGTGACACCTGTATCAACATTTTTTTTTTACCTCAGGATCGCGATTTCTCTATGAATTTTCGATGTTTCTCACCAAAAGCGAAGGTTTCAGCCAAAAAACAAAAAGTCGAAAATCGGTCGGGATCTGAGGGTAGGCTGGGTAAAAAACCAGTCGGGACTGGACGGGTTAACAACAGTAGTCTGCAAGATGGTGGAAAGCATCATCAGTGATATGTCTGTCAAACTCCTAAAAACAAATAACCTCATCAGAGATTCATAACATGGTTTTCGGAATAATCGCCCGTTCATAACGAATTTCTTCAAGTTTTGGTTGATATATTGCGAAAATATGATGCTAAATCCACTGTCATTGTCTGTCTCAGTTTCCATAAGGCATATGAGTCAGATCCTCACAAAAAATTCCTTTAGAAACTAAAGGCATTGTTCTCGAGTGAAGCGATAATTGGCTCACTTAACGTAGACAAAGAGTCGTAATGCACGAAAAAGAATCAATCAAGAAGTACGAGTATGTTGTAAGTGGAGTGCCAGAAGGGTTAGTGTTGGGTCCTATTTCGTTTTCAATATATCTATATGATACTGATCAAGATTTACTTAGAATAATATACAAATTTGTTGATGACATTAAAACTGACAATAGACCAGATACTTCTTTACAGAGGCATGCAATCCAAAGTTATTTCAATCGGTTGTTTAACTGGTCCCATACATAGCAGATGGATTTCAATTTTGATAAATTCAAAGTGCTAAGCACTAGAAGGGAAATAAAAAGGCCATTTGCCTGTAACTCTGAATAACATTCAACTTGATAATGCAAAGCATGAAAGAGACACTGGAACTGCAGTAAATGATCTGGAACGAAGCAAACAGTGCACAGATGCTACTAAGAAAGCTAATAAATTAATCGCATCGATAGGTTTAGCATTTGAATTTAAATTATATCACCCTCACCCTGTACAATTAATTAGTATGTCAACATAAAGCATTGTGCCTAGTTCTGGACACCTTACTATAATAACAATAGGGAGAACATTCAGAGAGTACAGTGACGAGTGACAAAAATGGTACCTAGATCGAGAAATACCCAATGCGAAGAACTCAGAATCACAGAATCTCTTTGCCTTAACTAAGTGCAGGTTATGAGAGGAATTAAATCAAGTATTCAAAACCTTCAAACGACGTAATATTATACATGGCGATCGGTCTAATTATATTAGAGATAATGGTAATTATTATTATTATTATTTTTTTGGTAAATAATTCCATTCCATTCACATGAAGCTTGACACTGGGTCACTACAGGTGTAAATATATGAAACGTGTCCTCCAATGTAGTAAACTGTAATACACAAACTGTAATACAGAACTTGTAGATTCACAAAAATATCATAACACTCTACATAATAGTCAGAGACATTAATATGCTGCTAATATGTAATATTGTTTTGAAAAAAGTCGTCCCTAAACTCGAGAGAACTGGAGGAAACAACAGTGGAAATTTTAGCTAGGGTATGTCTCACACAACACAATGTGATATGGATAATCATACAACACACCCGATGGAAGATCTCCACGCTCGTACACGTGCCCACACACATGACCCAACCAGTCATATTTGGGGGAAATTGGAGTGAATAGTCAGAAGGGGCTGGGACGTGATAGGAGAGAGAAGAGGCACGGTGAAAAAGGCAGGAGTAGAGGGCACTGCGTTCGCTACCATAAACTGCCCCCACCTTAGTACTTCTCTTGTCAAGATAACTCCGTTTTTTAGAAGAAAACGGCAATCAAACCCCAGATTCATCTTTATCTTTCTCCTGCCATCCACGGCCAGACCAGTTTGAAAATTCTCTCCTCTTACAATCTAACATTTTTGGAACTGCCTCGGCTACAGCTACGAGATATTTGATAGCAGCAGTCCTACGAACCACAATAACAATCGATTAAGGCCTTTTATTAACAATCAACATTCTGCTACGAGCTTCAGTTCAGTTATTCACGGTAAAGTATAAAATCTACAATTTTAGCTGTACAATCAGTACAAGATATTACAATTCTACAGTTGAGTCTACATTAACGAGTCAGAAAACAAGAACAGCTGCAAATTCCCGCCATACGACATCTTACGACTTTATATACAGCAGCCGACTACCCTGAACCATTACATCGATAAACAACAGCGGTAAAGGAAGCCCATTAATATCTCTGTTAACAATCAACAAAGAAATTAAGATTCAACACTGCAGTCAAAACAAGATATTACGATTCCGCAAGTAAACTACAAGCAGGTGAGACCGTAACCAAGATCAGCCACAAGTTCGCATCATAAAGCAAGAAACTACAGTTAAACACTGTACAAGTAACAACAAGCCTACAAGTTAATCATAACAAGAAGATGATACACAAGTATGAAATTGAGTAACCCGAGGCATTGAAGAGGAAGTGGCGCGAACAAGCACCAAAGCAGAGTCAGGAAGTGCTGAATTAGTGCTGTGACTGGGGAGAGACATTGCAGCAACACCTAAGCTTGCATTCACCAGCCTCTAACTCACTATTACTCACCTTACTCACCACTACTCACCATTACTTTCCGCTATTCCATCACCACAACATTGCGTCTTCGGGATGACGAGTCATGGTGATGATAGCATAACAACCATCACCTACCTACACAGCCTACACGGCATTCTGCACCCTGTATCTAGTGAGTGAATGTACTTTTACTCTATTTCGCCTAGAGAACTTAAACATACAATCATTTCTGGCTTATAACTTTACAAATGAATACCACCACTGTACTTATATGTTGCTAATACAAATGTGAAAGACAAACACTTTGCACAAACATAAAATTTACTTTATAATTACAGCTAGAAAGATCATATTTACAACAATCAAATCAAGTAACAATTAACCCGTCCAGTCCCGACCGATTTTTTACGCAACACACCCTCGGAACCCTACCGATTTTCATTTTTTTTTTTTTTTGGCTCAAACCTCCGCTTTTGGTGAGAAACATTGAAAATTCATAGAGAAATCGCCCACCTGAGGGTATTACAGGTGTCAGTCAGCCTTAAGTTTTCCTTTTTCTCAGGGTACCTGGCTAAAGAAAGTGAACTATGGAAGGTATAACTAATTAAAGCCACTTTAAATTACGTATTTATTTATTTATTTGGTACAAATTTATGTGTAGTACAAGTCT
>JAGKTI010041566.1:0-10229 GCA_018397915.1 Birgus latro
TTCTCGCCTAATCTTCTAGGTATGATGTTAGCAGTCTACCTGCTGGCTGTGCTGACCCTCCTAGGGTCTGGGTCGGGTGAGGACGATGGTGGAGTACGTCCCGGGGCCTTGGTCGGCTCGGGAGGCGAGGTAATGCTGATTGAAGATGTAGTCTCCCTGCGTTATGATCTTGCGCCCCTGGCCGACGTAGCCATCGCCCTACCTGCCTCCGCGCACCAGCTCCACAAACTCAAGGCCCACCTCACAGCCCTCATGGGGAAACACAACCCAAATCAGTATTTATATCATTTTTTCCTCCCACTCTCCTGGCAGTTGCAATACATTTCTCGTAAATTCACTGAGCTCAATGACACTTTCTCCATTCAGCCACCTGTAGGTCGTTCTCGTGTGAAACGAGGTCTCTTTGACCTCGGAGGTGAGATTCTCAGTGGATTGTTTGGCGTCGCTACAGCCCGTGACCTTTCCGGCTTCAAATCTGACCTAGCTCATTTAGCTTCCGCCCTAGAATCTCAACGCCGAGTCATCAAAGTCCAACACACAATGTTACAGAAGATTACAACCCATCTAAATGACGTAACTTCCGCTCTCAACAACTTCACTGACATCTTAAACCAACACCTCTCCAATCTCAACGTTCTTTCTCAGTTCTTTTATCTCAAACTCAACATGGATAATCTCCAACTAGCCATTGACTCTCTACTCTCTCAGGTCACTACCTTGGTTCGTATCCTAGTCGATGCTATTAATGGACGTGTCACTGCAGACTTAGTACCTATCTCAGCTCTCCGCTCTGTATTAGACTGGGCTCACTCTACTTTCGGTTTAACACCAGTACTCCCCTACTCCTCTCTCGAATATTACTATCCAGTTCTCGAGGCCACTCTTCTCACCACATCCGTCGTCGTCCATATCCCTCTCCGTTCTGCCATCACCTTCAACCTTTTCCACATCATTCCCTTCCCCTTCCGTTACAACAACTCCTTATTGCAAGTCTCTGTTCCTTCAGCATATTTCCTCCTATCCCATGACCACCTTTCCGTGGCCTTCCTTTCTACCACCGACCTCCAGCAGTGTTCCTCCCTCACCCCTACCTCTCGTCTCTGTGCTGCCCACCTTTTCGCTATCTTCCCTAGCAGCGCTACGCCCTGTGAGTCTGCTTTAGTTCGTAACCATTCCATATACTCGGCCTGTTCCTTTGTTCCAGCTCCTGTACTCCCAGTCCAACATGCTCACCTCAACCACGTCCAGTATTTCTTCTTCACTGTCCCCATCTCTGTCACCATCATGTGTCCTGGTACTTCAGTCAGCTCCGTACCAGCTTGTGGTCTCTACAAAGCACCGGACTATTGTACCGTCAAATCAGAGTCAGTCATCACTTATGCCACTCGCTATCACCAATCAGTCCGTAAACACTCCTATGCCATCTTCCAACCCATTGGCATACCTTCCAACCTGCCATCTCCTAACATTACCGTTATCTCCCCCAACATGTGTATGCTAACATTCCTCAACGACAGTGACTTCATTATGGATCAATTTTCTCTGGCCCTCAGCCGTTCATGGGTTCATCCAACCGTTGTGTTTCCCCCTGTGGTCATCTCCTTCATAAGTTTTCTACTCCTCATCTGTGCAGTACACTGTTGTGTCCGGAAAATGGAAACCAGACTACAGGAAATCAGACTTGCTACTGGCATAGTACGCCCTAGCCAGGATTAAGTGCCCTCCCATTCAGTGACTGCCTGTGCCACCTGATCAGTTGCATAACCTGTGGCCAGAAACAGTACCACCAGCAAATGTTGACGTATCTCTGATACACTAATGTGTGACAACTAGCTACTAACAGAAAAAAAAAAATGAAAGACATGTGTACCCTATATCTCGGGTGTTATCTACAGTACTTATATAGATATCTGAACATGCGTGACCGCATACTCTATTTACTCCTTGTATCATATATCAACATGACTCTATGTGTATCTTATATCAACATACCTCCCCTTGTAATAGTGTATATCACTAGTTCCCATCCCCTTGACATGGCCATGTCCTTCCTCCAACCCCTGTATCATACTTACTCCCTCCCATCCCCTGTATCATAATCCCTCCTTTCTTCCCCTGTATCATACCCCCTACCAGTACAAATCTCCCACCTCCCTTAGTCATATGAACCACCCCGAATACCTTCTCTCTAGTGTCAGGAGACACCATCTCAACCACCCCGGGGAGTATTGTACCATTCCCCTTATATGTATATGTGTATGTATTATGCCTCCCTCACTGTATACCCCCCACTGTATCCCCCCACCCCCACTGTATCTAGAATCGCAGCGTACGCAGTGCTTCCCAGGCACGCCTAGCCAAACAGCTCCATATGTTTCGACTCTAGTCCAGTCGAGGGCTGACAGTCTTGGAGGTAACACCTATATTTCTGTGCTCCACAGTAAAGGCCGTACGTAGCTACTCCAGGACATTCCTTCAACCATCAAGAGAGAGGTGTTACACATTTTTTGCAACGGTCATGCACTACTGTATATTTGTACGAGATGGGGAGCAAAGTTATGAATGGTAATTATATATCTCGGTAATGCGATGGTAACTATACCTTCATGTATAAATATAGATGTGAAAATCAAGAGTCACCAGTATTCCGTCTCACGAGGTATCACAGTTTTGAGAGATTTTACCTAAGAAAATGTGGCTTATGGTGTAACAAACATATATAGTGTGATTTTTTTTTTACGTCACGAGTCTGAACCTATTTTAAAGGGCTTCTGCTGCAAATAAAAAAAAAAATCGATGTTTTCAGCCTGTAGCGTGGATCCTCACAAAAATTCAAGCATATTGTTCCTTAACACCTAAGGTGCCAGCTCTCTTTCCGTGTCAGTCTACTTCTTGCTATCTTTCCTAAACGTGACGTTTTCACCCTCACAGGTGTCCACTCAGTTCTACGGATAATGTGGGGTGTTTTTCAATCACTTCCGAGTATAATTGTTGAAGTTGCATATTTAGCGTTATCGCCGAGAAATACTCTTATACAGCCATCATTAGATTAAAGAGCATTGAACGACGCCCAAAACAGATGCTCTCAGCCGTAACCAGTTCACAAATTGCTCTACTTATTGTCCTTGAAGTCATGGCTAAGGTGAAGAAAAAAAAATGAATAATAGGAAGATAATAATCAAATTAATCTCAAAACGACAGGCACAATACTTCATGTCGACGCTCATGCAATCTGAAATTTTCTACACCAATCACGAACAATAAAGCTGCCTATACGAGGAGCCAAGTAATGTTTAAAAATCGTATATCTCAGTACGACAATGTTTTACTTTTTTTCTTATAATATATTTCAATCAATACATAAACAAATTTTTTTTAATTGATTTATTGAATTTCGGAGAGATTTTACACTGGAAAATGTAGATAATGATATCACGGGATCCGTCATATAATGAATAATTCAATATATAAAAAGTTGATCAAGAAGCAAATGATGCCGCTTTAAAGTCCTGGTTATACATATAGTAATAATGTCAGTTTGATCTCTAAATTTCCAGTTGTTTCACGTTTCCAGTCAAAAGGAACACTATAGGCTTAAAATCATGAAATGCCTTCCTTTTTTAACAGTGAATCGAATTCATCCGGCGCATTGCCTCATTTTGCCGAATTACTGATTTTTTTCCCAGAGTCCGAAATTTATCACCCTCAAAAATGTTTTCTAAATTTTACATAGATTGATAAGTGCTTCCCAGCTAATTTAGAGAAAATTTCTGAAAGTTGCATATTTAGTGTTTTGGTGCTCAATTTTGCGTTATTAGAAGTCATTCAGTTACTTATGAATAACTCATAAGCGGATGTTTTGACCTTAGCTCTTGACCAATTTTATTATTTGAGGTTACCACCACAATCGAAAAAGTCACTAAAGAAACTATTCCTTACATAAAAATCCAAACAATATTTAGACATTAATGCCGTTCATTAAGTGTTACTTGAAACTTCGTTTTTTGTAACTGTTATGCACTACTGTATATCTGAACGAGATTGAGAGCACAGTTATAAATGGTAATTATAAATCTAGAATTTCCGATGGTAATTATATCTTCTTGTATAAATTTTTAGGTGAAAATCAAAAGCTCACCAGTATTCCGTCTCACGAGGTTTCATAGTTTCGAGAGATTTTACCTAACAAAATGTGGCTTATGGAGTAACACAAAAAATCATAGAATTTTTTTTTTTACGTCACGAGTCTTGACCTAATTTTAAAGGGCTTCTGCAAAAAAAAAAAAAAAAAAAAAAAAAGAAGTTTTCAGCGTGTATCGGGGATCCTCACAAAAATTCAAGTTTTTTGTTCTCTTAACACCTAAGGTGCTAGCTCTCTTTCCGTGTTTGTCTACTTCTTGCTATGTTTCCTAAATGTGACGTTTTCACCCCCAGAAGTGTCCATTCATTTGTGTAACTAATGTAGGGTGTTTCCCAACCAATTCCGAGTATAAATTTGGAAGTTGCATATCTAGCGTTTTCGCCTAGAAATGCTCTTATACAGCCATCATTAGATTAAAGATTATTGAACTACGCCAGAAACGGATGCTATCACAATTTGCACTACTTTTTATCATTGAAGTCACGGCTAAGGTGAAGAAAAAATAATGACAAATAGGAAGGAAATAATCCAGTTAATCTGGAAACGACAGGCACTGTAGTTCATGTCGATGTTCATGCAATCTGAATTTTCTAGACCAGTCACGAACAATAAAACTGCCTATACGAGGAGCCAAGTAATGTTTAAAAATCGTAGATCTCAGTACGACTATGTATTTACATTTCTTATATTATTTATCAATCAATACATAAATAATTTTTTATTGATTTATTGCCTTTCGGAGTTATTTTACCCTGGAAAATATAGATAATGATATAACAGGATCTGTCATATAATACATAATTCAATACGTAAAAATTTGATCAAGAAGCACAAAATGCAGCTTTAAAGCCCTGGTTATACATATGGAAATAACATCAGTTTTATCTCTAAATTTCCTGTTGTTTTCACGTCACTAACCAAACGAAACACTATGGAATGCCAGCCTACTTTAGCCGTGAATCGATTGCATCCGTCGAATTATCTCATTTTGTCTTATTACTGATCTTTTATTTTTCCGAGACGGAATTTCATCACTCTCAAAACTGTTTTCTAAATTTTAGATAAATTAGGAAGTGCTTCCCAGCTGATTTATAAAACATTTGTGAAAGTTGCATATTTAGTGTTTTGGCTCTCAATTATGCATTCTTAGAGTAACTCAGTTAGTTATGAAAAACTCATAAGCGGATAATTTTGACCTTAGCTCTTGACCACTTTTGTTATTTGAAGTTACAACCACAATCGAAAAAAAAATCACTAATGACCCTATTCCTAACGTAAAAATCTAAACAATATTTAGACGATATTAATGACTTTCAATAAGTGTTCCTTCAACCTTCATTTTTTATAACTGTCATGCACAACTTTATATTTGTACCAGATGGGGAGCAAAGTTATAAATGGTAATTATATATCTCGGTATTGCGATGGCAATTATACCTTCTTGTATAAATATTTAGGTGAAAATCAAAAGCTCACGAGTATTCCGTCTCACTAGGTATCACAGTTATGAGAGATTTTACATATAAAAATGTTTCTTATGGTGTAACACAAACATTCAAAGAGAGTATTTTTTTTTTTTTAAGCCACGAGTCTGGACCAAATTTTAAAGGGCTTCTTCAGATTTAAAAAAAAAAAAAATCGAAGTTTTCGCCGTATATCGATGATCCTCACATAAATTCAAACTTTTTGTTTTTTAGCACCTAAGGTGTCAGCTCTTTCCGTGTCAGTCTACTTCTTCCTATGTATCCTAAACGTGATGTTTTCACCCTCAGAAGTGTCCATTCATTTGAGCAGATAATATGGGGTGTTTCCCAATCAATTCCGAGTATAATTGTGGAAGTTGCATATTTAGCGTTTCCGCCGAGAAATACGCTTATAGAGCCATCATTAGATTAAAGAGTATTGAACGACGCCAAAAACGGATGCTATCAGCCGTAACTAGTTCACAGTTTGCACTATTTTTTGTCCTTGAAGTCACTGCTAAGGTGAAGAAAAGAAAATGACAAATCGGAAGTAAATAATCCAGTTAATCTCAAAACGAGAGGCACAATATATCAATCAATATATAAACAATTTTTTTTATTAATTTATTGACTTTCTGAGTGATTTTACCTTGGGAAATGTAAATTATGATGTCATAGGAACCTTCAGATAATTAATAATTATAAATTTTAAAGTTTGATCAAGAAGCTCAAGATGCCGCTTTATAGCCCTGGTTATACATATAGAAATAATGTCAGTTTTATCTCTCAATATCTCGTTGTTTTCACGCCTCCAATCAAACGAAACACTATGGGCTTAAAATCATGAAATGCCAGACTTTTTTACCCGTGAATCGAATTCGTCCGACGCATTACCTCATTTTGCATTGTTACTGACTTTCTTTTCCCAAGTCCGAATTTTATCACCCTCAAAAATGTTTTTCTAAATTTTAGATAGATTGGTAAGTGCTTCCCAGTTAATTTAGAGAAAATTTGTGAAAGTTACATATTTAGAGTTTTGGCTCTCAATTGTGCGTTTTTAAAGTCACTCAGTTAGTTATGAATTACTCATAAGCATATGTTTTGACATTAGCTCTTGAACAATTCTATTATTTAAGGTTCCCACCACAATCGAAAAAGTCACTAAAGACATTTTTCCTAACGTAAAAATCCAAACAATATTTAGACATAAATGCCGTTCATTAAGTGTTACTTGAAACTTCGTTTTTTGTAACTGTCATGCACTACTGTATATTTGAACGAGATGGGGAGCAAAGTTATAAATGGTAATTAAATATTTCGGTATTGCGATGGTAATTATACCTTCTTGTATAAATATCTGGGTGAAAATCAAAAGCTCACAAGTATTCCGTCTCACGAGGTACCACAGTTTTGACAGATTATACCTAAGAAAATGTGGCTAATGGAGTAACACACACCATCAGAGATATTTTTTTTTACGTCACGAGTCTTGACCTAATTTTAAAGGGTTTCTTCTGCAAATTAAAAAAAAAAATCGAAGTTTTCAGCGTGTATCGGGGATCCTCACAAAAATTCAAGTTTTTTGTTCTCTAACACCTATGGTGCCAGCTCTTTTTCCGTGTCAGTCTATTTCTTGCTATGTTTCCTAAACGTGACGTTTTGACCCCCAGAAGTGTCCATTTATTTGTGCAGATAATGTGGGGTGTTTCCCAATCAATTCTGAGGATAATTGTGGAAGTTGCATATTTAGCGTTTTCGCCGAGAAATAGGCTACGCTTATACAACCATCACTAGATTAAAGAGTATTGAACGACGCCATAAACTGATGCTAACAGCCATAACTAGTTCACAATTAGCACTACTTTTTGTCCTTGAAGTCACGGCTAAGGTGAAAAAAAAATGACAATTAGGAAGTAAATAATCCAGTTAATCATAAAACGACAGGCACAATAGTTCATGTCGAAGCTCATCCTATCTTAATTTTCTAGACCAATCACGAACAATAAAATTGCCTATACGTGGAGTCAAGTAATGTTAAAAAATCATAGATCTCAGTACGACTATGTATTTACTTTTTTCTTTTAATATAAATCAATCAATAAGTAAACAGTTTTTTAAATTGATTTATTGAATTCCGGTGCGAATTTGCATTGGAAAATGTAGATAATGATTTCAGAGGAACCATCATATAATGAATAATTCTATTTTTTAAAAGTTGATCAAGAAGTTCAAGAAGCCGATTTAAAGCCCTGGTAATACTTATAGAAATAATGTCAGTTTTATCTCTAAATTTTCAGTTGTTATCACGTCTTCAATCAAACGAAACACTATGGGCTTAAAATAATAAAATGTTAGCCTTTTTTACCGGTGAATCTAACTCATCCGAAGTACTACCTCATTTTCCCTTGTTGCTGATTTTTTTCCCGAGTCCGAGTTTTATTACCCTTAAAATTGTTTTCTAAATTTTAGATAGATTGGGAAGTGCTTCCCAGCTAAATTAGAGAACATTTGTGAAAGATGCATATTTAGTGTTTTGGCTCTCAATTATGCGTTTTTACAGTAACTCAATTTGTTATGAATTACTCATAAGCGGTTGTTTTAATCTAAGATCTTGACCAATTTTATTATTTAAAACTCCCACCACAATCGAAAAAGTCACTAATTAAATTATTCCTAACGTAAAAATCCAATCAATATTTAGAAGACATTAATGCCGTTCATTAAGTGTTACTTGAAACTTCGTTTTTTGTAACTGTCATGCACTACTGTATATTTGCACGAGATGGAGAGCAAAGATATAAATGGTAATTATATATCTCTGTAATGCGATGGTAATTATACCTTAATATATAAATATATAGGTGATAATCAAAAGTCACCAGTTTTCCGTCTCACGAGGTATCACAGTTTTGAGAGATTTTACCTAAGAAAATGTGGCTTATGGTGTAACACAAAAAATCATAGTGTGAATTTTTTTTTTACGTCACGAGTCTCGACCTTATTTTAAATGGCTTCTGCTGCAGATAAAAAAAAAAAATCGAAGTTTTCAGCTTCTATCGTGGATCCTCACAAAAATTCAAGATATTTGTTCTTTAACACCTAGGTGCCAGCTCTCTTTCCGTGTCAGTCTAGTTCTTGCTATGTTTCCTAAACGTGATGTTTTCACCCTCAGAAGTGTACACTCAGTTCTGCAGATAACGTGGGGTGTTTCCCAATCAATTCCAAGTATAATTGTGGAAGTTGCATATTTAGCGTTATTGCCGAGAAATTCGCTTATACATACATCGTTAGATTAAACAGTATTGAACGACGCCAAAAACAGATACTATCAGCCGTAACCAGTTCACAATTTGCACTCGTTTTTGTCCTTGAAGTCACGGCTATGGTGAAGAAAAAAAAACTGACAAATAGGAAGTAAATAATCCAGTTAATCTCAAAACTACAGGCACAACTGTTCAAATCGACGCTCATGCAATTTGAATTTTCTAGACCAGTCACGAACAATAAAACTGCCTATACGAGAAACCAAGTAATGTTTAAAAATCGTAGATCTCAGTACGACTATGTATTTACTTTTTTCTTATAATATATATCAATCAATACATAACAATTTTTTTTATTGATTTATTGCCTTTCGGAGTGATTTTACTTTGCAAAATGTAGATAATGATATCACAGGATCCGTAATATAATAAATAACTCTATATTTTAAAAGTTGATCAAGAAGCACAAGATGCCGCTTTAAAGCCCTGGATATACATATAGAAATAATGTCAGTTTTATCCCTAAATTTCCCGTTGTTTTCACGTCTCTGATCAAAACAAACACTATGGAATGCCAGCCTTCTTTACCCGTGAATCGATTTCATCCGACGTATTACCTCATTTTGCCTTGTTACTGATTTTTTTTTTTTTAATTTTTCCGAGACGAAATTACATCACCCTCAAAAACGTTTTCTAAATTTTAGATAGATTGGGAAGTGCTTCCCAGTTGATTTAGAAAACATTAGTGAAACTTGCAAATTTAATGCTTTGGCTCTCAATTATGCGTTTTTAGAGTAACTCAGTTGTGAAATAATCATAATCGAATGTTTAGCCATAGCTCTTAACCACTTTTATTATTTGAAGTTACAACAACAATCGAAAAAAATCACTAATGACCCTATTCCTAACGTAAAAATCTAAACAATATTTAGGCGATATTAATGCCATTCATTAAATGTTCCTTCAACCTCCATTTTTTGAAGATGCCTTGCACTACTTTATATTTGTACAAGATGGGGAGGAAAGTTATAAATGGCAATTATATATCTCTGTATTGCGATAGCAATTATACCTTCTTGTATAAATATAGAGGTGAAAATCAAGTCACCAGTATTCCGTCTCACGAGGTATCACAGTTTTGAGATATTTTACATTAGAAAATGTTCCATATGGTGTAACTCAAAAATACATAGGGTGATTTTTTTCTTTATCGTCACGACTATAGACCTAATTTTATAGGGCTTCTGCTACAGATTTAAAAAAAAAAAATCGAAGTTTTCAGCTTGTATAGGGGATCATCACAAAAATTCAAGCTTTTTATTCTTTAACACCTAAGGTGCCAGCTCTCTTTCAGTGTCAGTC
>JAGKTI010041567.1:0-10228 GCA_018397915.1 Birgus latro
TATATTGGGTGATTTTTCCTGTGTAAAGTACAGGTTTCTTATTTCATAAGGATGGGGATGTACAGCCAAAAGCAATATACTGGTATCTACCCCAGCAGCCATGGAAAGAAACCCCTTCACATGGCAGAACTGACATAACGAGGTAGTTCCAATAAGTGGCTCCTTCCTGATTCCCTGACATGATGATGGTGGTCAGCAGGGGAGGAGGAACTTCACCCTACAGTCCACCAGGTTTCCATTCAGATGAACCTGGGGCTACAACTACTAATAAAAACTACACTCCAATGACTTTCCCATCAGCTCACTGTGACGTCACTCTCATTCTCACCCTCCCTTTGTGTTTGTTTCACGTGGAGAGTGACTGGAATTTTCACTCCCCCACGGAAGTGCTGGAGGGATGCCTTCATGTGGCAGCACCGATATGATGGGATGGTAGAGCTGTCCAGTTGTACAATGTCCCTCAATTTCCTCGCTACCCATTACAAGGACGAAAGAGGATTATGGAAGAATGACAACTAGCTTGCAGTCTTCCAGGTTCACACTCGGAGAAGCCTGAGGTTGCAGTTACTACTGAGATTATTCCCTGAATGTTTTACAGCATTTCCTTCCTACTCATACTCTGTTTATTCCCCAAATGTTTTAGAGAATTTCCTTCCTACTCACATTCTGTGTGCTTCATATACTGTACTGCTGTCTCATACAAATAATCATCATCATCATCTGAACCTCATTTCCCACCCTAGGGCAGGGTGAAGAGTAGCAATGTCCAGACAAATGATTCATGTAAAATATTCTATCACCACAACCATTAAGTGTCAATAAAGGTTGGATTGTGATAATCGTTCTATTGTTTTATAAAGGTGCTACAAAGTTTGCATGTGTCAGCCTTAGTCACTTAATGGCAGCTCTCCACACTGGTCGATCTTTAGCAGTCTCTTTATTCAGTCCCTTATCCCCAAAGTCACACTCTATGACCTTGTCCCATTTTTTTTTTTTCCCCCTGCCTCTCGCAACCCTACCCTCGACGTTCACACCTCTCACTTTCTGCACCCAACTGCCATCCTCCATCCTCTCAACATCCAAATCATCTCAATCTACCCCTCCTCATCACAACACCAATACCATAATAATACCATACAATATTTTTACAGGCTAAAATCCTTGTGCTCATCTCAGTGATTATGAGCTGGTAGAAACCACACACACTGCTCAAACAATTCCTACAATAAACAGTCCATACCTCACTCAATAATCTAAAGTGAAGGGTATGTACAAAATCCTGCCAGGGGTACATAAATTTAATCACAGATAACATAAGGGTATGTACAAAATCCTGCCAGGGGTACATAAATTTAATCACAGATAACATAAACACTGGACTGGACACTTCCCAGACGCGCGATCCCGCCGCTGCAGTAATGGTCCCAGAGCAGTATAGCATTGTCTTCCCTCATCCCTACGTGATCTGAGGATGAATCAACCATTATGGTTGAAAATCCCACTGAGCACAGCTCTCTTCTGATCAGTATGCTCCCTCCCACTGGCTGCCTCTGACATCCTCCATTCCTCCCCCACTGAGTGAGCAGCTCTCAATCTGGGAGCCAATCACCGTGCTTTTATGATCAGCAGAGCAATCAAAGTGTTCCACCCATGCACTAATAAGAATGTTTAAAATCTACATTCAGTTTGGTGGCTAAGCTTACAGTAGTGAGCATATCTCACAGTGTTTTTACTACTGTTTACTGACTTAACGACAATAACAGGCATTATGAGTGGCAGCAACATTGTGTCTTTGCATGAGGAAGATGAGGAGATAGGAGTTGAGGTATCAGAAACTTTCCAACCTAAGAAAAATAGCAAGGAATGTCCGAATGAGAAGGGAAAGTCGACAAAGTGTAGGTATTATGTAATTCTGTAGGCATTTGTCAGTCATGACACTGGGGAAAATGTCTCGCAGCGTAAAACAGGGCCTGCATGTAATAATGGATGCTCTGAGAAGCTGACAAGGCCTGTAATTGAGGCAGAGATAGAAAATTGCTTAGGTCTTGCTGACTAAAATAAATGGCATACTGTACCGGCAATCACTCAGTAATCAAATACTGTACCAGTACAGCTGCAAAGTCCCAGACAGTGATACTGTGACTTATACAATCAAGTATAATAATACTGAGTCACGTGTGTGTACGAAAGCCTCCTTGAGTATCTGTAGACTAGGTGAGAAGCATGTTAGGCAGGTGGTGAGCAACAGTACTACTAAACTGAAGGCACAATGTGTTCATGATCATAGTAATAGTTTGCCTACACTTTCATCACCACTGCCCTAATCAGCGAAGCCTCTTCCTGAAATTTATGGCTGAAAAATATCCAGATGTGGAGAAAGTCAAAGAAAGGTATTACATCACCCAGCTCAGGACCTACACTACTGGTTTTCCTCCAGTAAGGCTGAATACTTGCACCTTTGGCTATGAGACCTCATGAAAGCTAATTTTAAAAATGGTTTGGGTCAATTGTGTCTTTTGTAATTTCTTAGCGATCTCTGTAACTAATGTGTATCTATTGTGCACCACATCAGTGACTTGCTGACTATACTCAGTTTTTTTTTATCAAGGCGAAGATGCACTTGACAGGTTGGTGATGACTGGCTGAATGCAACAATGTTTCATGATCTCTTTATTATTAATTGACAACATATATATGTGAGGGAGATTTGAGTTAGTAAATGTTATTTAGACATGTTGCATTCAGCCAATTATCACCAACGTGTCAAGTGCATCTCCGCCTCAATAAAGAAAACAGAGTATAGTCACCAATCTGGGCCATGGGGGTTGATGCAGAAACATTGCCCAAACCAGTACCAAACACTTTCATCAAATTACTTACAAAGATTTTCCAACAGTTGATATTCTACTGCTGGAATAATCTGTGTAGCTTACCTGATAATAATTTTCCCAATTGTGTTTTCAAATTGAGTCTATTTTTGCTTGAATGCTCCTCAGTATGGTGAAGTGTGAAGGTCACAAAGTGACGATAAGCGGCGCAAGCTAACAGGTGTGAAAAGTACTCGACATACCATGTATTGTACAATGACGTTCAATTGCTTTCACTGAAATATTTGTGTTAGATACATTTGTTTTTGTGCAACACCATTATTCTTATATGACTTCTGTTGACTACAAGCCAAGATAATGAGGACAGAATGCGAAGGATCATTTTTAGGTCTTGGGGCCATTACTGCAAATCAGGGAATCAGAGTGTCCAATCCAGTGTTCATGTTATCTGTGATTTAATGTATGAAAATCAACATTATCACCACCACCTCTGACACCTTGCTCCCTCCTGGGAACCCCAGAACAGATGGCCATGAATGGAATGCCTCTAGGCTACCTTATCCTCATGCACCTCTCTCTCTCTCTCTACCTTATCCTCACACACCTCTCTCTCTCTCTCTTCCTTATCCTCACACACCTCTCTCTCTCTTCCTGCCTTATCCTCACGCACTTCTCTCTCTTTCTGCCTTATCCTCACACACCTCTCTCTCTCTTTCTGCCTTATCCTCACGCACCTCCCTCTCTCTCTCTCCCTCTCAAGCACTCCTCTTCCTATTCTCTCCCTTCTATTTCACCAATATACTGCATCAGTCTCCTCTATACATCATAAGGTCAGTGTAAATGGCTTGACATATTGAGATGCATTTTCTTCCGTGTGGAAGAAACTTCAGTCATCTTTTCATATGGAAAAAATTGCATCTCAATACAGTAAGCCATTAATATGCTGTGGTCAGCAGAAGGGCAAAAATTGCATCTCAATATGGTAAGCCATTAATATGCAATAAATTTTTGTGAACCCAGCAGGATTTTGTGGACACCCCCTATATATTTTTCACATCAACCTAGAGGTCAAATAAAAACAATGACAACTAACATATCCATATTATGCCAAAAGTATAGTGCTGGAGAGGGATGTCTTCAAGTAGTGGCACTGATATAATTGGGCAGATCCTCTGCCTGGCCATACAAATGCCCTCAACATCTCCCTAGCTGCTGAAAGGATGGTCGACAGCAGAAGGGCAGTTTAAGCCTGCAGTCCACCAGGATCACATCCACAAGAACCTCGGGTTGCAACTGCTACAGCTGCTACTGCCATTTGTATTCTCAGCTTAAAATGCTCTTCTTTACTTGCTGACTGTCATACATAGTTCTAGCTGCATTCACATAAATTTTGGTCTCCAGCTTCATGAAGGTTCACTCACACAGATGTACAAGGGAAAAGAAACAAAATTTAACTAGAAAGGGATATTAATGAGGGGGAGAGGGGGGGGACTCATCATCATCATCATCTAGACCTCTTTTCCCACAGAAAGACAGAGGAAGGTTGTGTAAAAAAAAAAAAAAAAAAAAAGGCACTCACCAAAGTCTATCCGATTAAACAGAGGAAAAAGATGGGAATTAATTGGGGAAAACACAGGGAGTAATCCATTCCAAAAATTCAGGAATTTGCAGGCCATGATAAAAATCCAGACTAATCACTTCAGCTAAAAACAAATTAATGGCTACTACTCGTTATTATGCATAGACATTACCACAGATATTCTTACATCACTGCTGCTGTAGGCTTTCATATTTCTTCATCATTATTTTTACAACCTCATCATTAATGGACAGTAATTCCTCACTTGGTATGCATGCTATTCACAGTGCTCTATACCTATTGGTCAGTGTCTTTACCTGGCAGCATCAAAATAGCTGCTGCCTGGATATACAAATGTCCTTCGACCCCCTACCTATCCACCCTAATGGAGGATGGTGGACTGCAGAAGAAAGACTGCAGAAGAAAGGCAGCTTAAGTCTGCAGCCCACAGGGTACATGTTCAGATAAGTGAAGGTGCTCCTGAACTCAACTACCTGACTCAGTTATGAAGATAGTAGCCTTGTCCAACTAAATCACTGTCTAGCATAAAAAGGCACCCCATAACTACATTTCATATAGCTAGTACACTCAGGAACAAAAGTTCACACTCTAAAACATTTGTTCTAGCCTGATAAGGATTCCTAATCCCTTTCAGATCAGTTGATGACCAAGTATTGTCAGACTGGAGGAGACTCATTCATATCTCATAACTAAGGTTTACTGATTTTAATGTAAGCACAACTTAATATTGAAACTGAGAGTGGCCTACTTCCATCAGGTGAAAATAAACCAACTACACCTGACTCACTTTTGTAGTAACCTTGTCCCAACAAACCACTGGCTACCATAAGAGAACTATAACTATAAATTTCATTACAGTTTGTAAAGTCAGGGACAAAAGTTTGCCACCTACTACTTCACACTAGGGCATGTTCGTAACATTCCTCTCTGATGCATTATATCAAACAGCATCTTCGGGGGGCAAAGATACTGGAGAGGAAGCTTTCATGCAGTCGCACTGATATAACAGTGACTCCACTGCCTGGTTATGGTTATACAAATGACTTTCAACTCGCTCTCAGTCCCCCAAAGGAAGGATGGTGGACTGCAAGAAAAGGATAACTTTAGCCTGCAATCCACTGTGTTCACATCCACATGAACCTGGGGCCACAACAACACTGTATGGACTCTCTCAGCATAGGAATATTAACCAGCAGAAGAGCCACATGAAGAAAAGGTCAAATATTAGACAGAGAAACATACTCAGTCTCTTTCAGCACAGCAACAAAAGTTACAGGGAAATGAAGGGAAATATTAGGCAAACTTTTGTCCCTGATGGTACTACCCTTCCATATACCCCTCCAAGTTTCACTCTGATGACTGCCTAAACTGTTCTCCTAGAAGACAGCAGAAAGTTGTTGATATTCCAAACCAAAGAAAAGTGAAGGGTAAAAGAGGTGAAACATTAGTTGAACTATCATCCCTGACAGTACCTCTCTTCCATCTACCCCTCTAAGTCTTACTTCTTCATGATGGCTGTCCAAAATGTTCTCCCACAAGTCAAATGGCTGCCAAAAACATTCTTCTAGAAGTTACAGAAAAGTTGTAGAGACCCCAAACTGGAGTCCATGGCTTGGCCGGTCCCCTCGTTGAAACATGAGGGGTATGCAGTAGTTCAGCTCCACCCGTGCGAACCCTCCTAAACTCATGGCCAGGCCTGCCCCATACGACAGACGCATTTCTCGCACCAGCATATGGAGATTCTCTTGGTAGTTGCTGGCTGCAAAGAAAAGCAATATCATCATCCTAATGTGTGCTAAGCCAATTCCAAACTTTCTTTACCCCTGCACAGTTGTTGACCTTGTACACGGGTTTTATTCGCCTGTATATGGAGTACAACTCTCATGTGGGGAGGCTCCCCACATGCAGCTCTTCTCAATAGGGTGGAGTCAAAGGCTTTTCGTCTCATTAACTCTCCTCCTCTTACTGATTCCCTTCAACCTTTGTCTCTTCGCCGCACTGTTGTATCTTTATCTCTCTTCTATCGCTACTTCAATGGTCACTGTTCCTCTGAACTATCTACTTGCATCCCTCCACCTCTACGATGGGCACGTAGTACCCGTCTAGCAACAAACTCTCATCCCTTTTCTGTCCAACTCTCTAATGCAAGAGTTAACCGTTACTCCCAGTCCTTCATTTATGCAACGGGTCAACTCTGGAACTGTCTTCCTCTGTCTCTATTTCCTACTTCCTATGATCTCGTCTTTCAAACGCAGTGTGTCCAGGCATCTCGAATTGAACGGATCTTGAATTTGGCTCTCTTTTGTACTGTTTTTGCTTTTTCTTGGAAGGAACAGTATGCAGGCCTGTGGCCTTTGGTTCCTTCTTCCTTGCATAAAAAAAAAAAAAAAATCCTCACTGTCACTGTTATCACAATTATCATCATCATCATTATCAATGGCTAGCTCTCCTCCCTATGAAACTGGCATTTCCCCCACAAACATCCATAGACTTTCTCAGCCACTGTTATCAAGAGAGAAAAACAATATCATCATCATCATCATTCCAACAATTTTTCCCACCAAAGGATGGGATGAGGTAGGGTTCAGAGACCAAGAAAAATCCTGACTCTGGCACACTCCTATACACTCACCTTACAAGCCTTTAGAATCCTGATTCCATTCCACAGGCAAAAATATCCATATTTATGCACTTAACATTATCCATAGGCATTAAATACTTAATCATGGAGAATCAATCTAGCTCAGTGAATATCATATACATAGGAATTAGTACTGTATTCAGGTTGTGGAGTATCCCAGTTCTGTCAAGTGAAAATGAACTGATTATAGCATGTTTGTTCTCCAGCAACAAAGATCCCTAACCTCTTTCAGCTCAGCTAATGGCCAATTCTCATCAGCCTGGAGGGTCGAATTAATTAGTAACCTAGAGGGGCAATCAGTGGAGCACATCTCTCCAACATGGCAATGTAGTTTCCGAACTGCCATTCATAATGGGTTAGGTTTTCTCATAACTGATTATGGTTTTGCAAAAGGCATTTTCCAGATCAAGTATCTGTTATATGATCTGGATCATATTGTTCCCTGGGACATGGGCTATCTACCCACCAAATTTGGTCCGAATCTATATTTTAGTTTTTGAGTAATCCTGCTAACAGACAAACAAACAAACAATCATGGGTGAAAACATACTTTCCTTAATGAGAGAAAAAAAAGAGACTCATTTCTATCTCATAACAAAGATTCACTGATAATCATACTACTGGAAGTACTTAATCTGTGAAAGTGGCCCAGTTGTCGAATGAAAATAATTATAACCATCCAGTGCTGCAATTTTGGAACAGTTGTATGTCCATCTTTTCATCTGTCTACACTCGTATATCTGTCTATCCGTTTGTCAATCTATATATCTAAAGGCCAAGATGGGGTGGAAACAAACAACTTACCTTCATGTCATCTTGTCCTCTACCATCAGATTGCCTTCTTTCCAACACACACACACCACCTTCTCTCATACAGCTCTCCATCTCATCCCTTCATTTCATTCTCAATCTCCCCCTTCACCTCACACCTACACTTTACTAGTTAGTCTCCATTCTCACTACATAGCCAAATACTCTCCAGCTTTCTAGCTGCAATGTGTCCATGCATCTCAAAATAATCAAATCTTGAATCTTGCTTTCATTTTTGTTTTGTACTTAAGGAAATCTTAATGTCTTTTATTTCTGCACAAAAATATAAATTCATCACCTTGCCATTACCTATAATAAGGTCTTCAGAAGTGTACCTGGTGCTGGAAAGGATGCTTTCATGAGGGGGCACTGATATAACAAGGTGGCTCTGCTACCAAGTTATGCAAATGTCCCTCAACTCCCTCCCTATCCCACAAAAGTGGCTGGAGGGCTATGAGAGGCTACCTTTGGTCTGTAGTTCACCAGGTTCACATCTGAGATAAGTGCCTAGGGCCATAACAACATCAGTGTACTCACTCAGCACAAAATCTCCTACATTTCCAGTGTTGATGAATGCGTGGAGTCTGAATTTGTCACTGATGGAGCCACCTCGATGAAGGAGTGGGAGAGGGGAGTAAATGTGGAGACCTGCTGCCCAGTACATCTGTAAATACATGTAAATCATCACTATTATCATTAACATCATCATCACCATCACTATCATTAGTTCGTTCACCACCACCACCACCACCACCCCCACCTACCACCATGATACGGTATTATTGTAACATGTCTGAATATTCATCATCCTACCTCCCTTGGGAGTTTATATTCAGACATGTTACAATAATACCGTATCATGGTGGTAGGTGGGGGTGCTCACTATCCACTCGCTCAATGTAGTGCGGCTTTGGGTGTCTGCCCTTTCCTCTCTTCCTTCCTTCCTCTTCTGTCTTTCTTTCCGTCATTCTTTTCTCTTCTTTCTGCCTAAGGGTGACTCTACACTAAGTGACAAGCCAAATGGTTTCCTGTACACCAGAAAACCACTTACTACGCTGGGTGGAAACCATATAACCAAATTATGCCACCTGGTGGTTTAGTGGGTAATTGGTTTAATGGGTAATTAACCTCTACATCGCGGGGTTGTCGGAGGCACGCCAGGCCATTCCCACGAGGGATATTCACGCTCCGACTGACTTTTTAAAAATATTTGCCAAAAATCAGTTATTAGTCCTACAATATTATAATTACATATGCATATGGCACATACCTTCAGCTTTCTCCTGGGATGTTTTTTTTAGCACTCGTCAACTACTGTAGGACTTGTGGAGACTTTTGAAGTTGGGGTAACTAAGTCTCCACTTTACACTTCCCGACATCCCAAGATATTCTCACTAAAAACACTATTCAATGATTTCCAAGTAGTTTGGAATAAAAAAAAAAAAACAGTGAAAGCAATGCAAAATATGAGCACGTACGAGCCTCCCACTCATGCTAAATTGCCGCTGATATTCTGTCATTTCTTACTCATATACACACTCACACTTTATTATTTCTAGTACAGTACTTTATTGCACTTATATATATCTACAGTCCTTTACCACTTCCCACATGATGTTTAGTAGGGGTAGAGGTCACAGCGCCTTTTATAATACTGTAGGCGCAAAAGCGACAGAAATGGAGGGGCGTCATTTCACCGTGAAGGACGAGAACGAACTGACTGTATCTCGTAGGAAATCTAGACAATACATAATAAATTAGGTAGTTCCAGGTGAATATAAATATCACTCAGGCTTCTCCCTTCCTTTCTTATATACATTTATATAAGAAATATGATTTTTAGGGTGGCAAATCAGGTGAAGAGGGATAATCCGGACATTGTAGGTGAGCAGTGTGTGAAGAATGATGATGGAAGGGTGGTGGTGAGCAGTGAGGATATTAAAGATGCATGGAGAGAGCATTATAGCCGATTGTTGAATGAGGAGTTTGATTGGGATAGAGAAGGTTTGGAGCCCACTGACCCAGTGTTTGGCCCTTGGCCTTTGACTGACGCTGCTACTGTGAGTGAGGCAATAGGCAGGATGCGGGTGGGAAAGGCGGCAGGTGTGTCTGTGTTGACTGCCGAAATGTTGAAGGCATCAGGAGATACTGGGGTGAGGTTAGTCACTGACCTGATAAATAGGATTATATATGAGTGTGTTGTCCCAGATGATTGGCTGAAGAGTGTAATTGTAAATGTGTACAAGGGAAAGGGTGATGCCCTGGAAAGGGGAAATTACAGAGGTATAAAGCTCTTAGATCAGATAATGAAAGTAATGGAGAGAGTTCTAGAAGGTATGATTAGAGAAA
>JAGKTI010041568.1:0-10228 GCA_018397915.1 Birgus latro
AGGCTTCACAGCCTGCTGTCAAGTCCCAGCAGTCCTCCTACATACCATACACCTCTACGTGCCACTACTTCGGCGCTAAAACCCACCGCCCATATTGAATACATGCTAGGGCTGTCTCATACAGGACTGGTGTATTGGTATTAGCGGGGGTATTTTTCCATGTCGGCGGGTCTTCTGGTAGATCAGTAAAGCCTGATTTAATGAAATTCAAATCCTTAAATCGTTCCCTGCCCCAGTGGGGATTTGAAACTGGGTCCGTTAGGAATGCAGGCCACCTCTCTACCGATTAATGGATAAGTTCAACCGAAAATGTGCTAATACAAGTATCTCATCCTCTATAGAGGGTCAAAAGATATGGCAGGGTTATATTTTATCTAACTTAATGAAACCTAACCTAACACGGTACACAAAACATGTTTCATGTACTGTAGTTATTTATAAATTATTTTAATGATAGTAATAGCTTCACTTTCATGTCAAATGAATAATATACCAGCGATAGAAATTATACTAAGTAATTACGTTGCATTTTCAAATTACCGATCGGTAGGACAGCATTCGAAACTTTCAAAACAAGACCTGCTGCAGTGTTACATCCTTTCATTATCAAGTTACCGTACCTCTTCAGATTAGTTTTCCATGGTGGCAAACTTTCTCAAGTGTGAGTTTCAGGACTGAAAAGTGTGGCTGTGTTTGATCCTTAATATTTGAAATCTCATGTAAGCTAACTTTTCAGGTATCCAGAAATTACTATGGCTCTTGATTTATACTGTAACTACACTAGATGAATTGGGTATACCATGAATTGATATGTGTAACTCTTACCTTGTTATAAATCCAGCCTTATCTAAAATAAAATTGACCAAAAACGATGGAGTAGCATCACTTTGACGGTCCAAGGCTGACCGAGTGTTGACAAGTAGGGGTGGGCGTATCGATACCAAAATATCGATACTTTCGATACCAGCTACTTAAGCTCAAGTATCGATACCAATGCCTTGGTATCGATACTTCGATTACTGAGAAATGTGTTCAAATTTGGCTATTAAAAAACAAAGTAATTTCAAAATACATATAAATAATCATTACTTTAGTCCATTGAAAGGCAGTTATAATATTTTTTTTGCGTCTGGCAGCCCAGTGTCTTTGTCTCCGGTCGTACAGCATCAACTGGCGACACGGTCTCCATCTACTGATGCACATGTAGAAATGCGAAGATATTTGGAGGAAATCATAACAACACGGGAAGGTCCCCTGAAATGGTGGAGAGGAAAAGAAGAAACCCTTCAAAGTATGAGTAAAATTGCCCGAAAATATCTCGGCATCGTTGCAACTTCTATCCCATCAGAACGCCTCTTTTCTAAGGCAGAAGTCATTAGCCACAGGAGAAGTCGTCTAAAGCCTTCAAATGTTGATATGATTTTCTTTTTGAATAGTTACTTCAGCCACTCAGATCCTCCTAAGTAAACTGGTGAGTTTGAAATACAGAGATTATACAGCATTTAGTTTATAGCAAATATGCTTCCAAGGATAAATAATTATCAGTTGATGTGTCCCATACAAGTTAATCCAAAGAAAAATGATAAGTTCAAAATATAGCCTTTATTTTAGAGTAAATATGCTTTTAAGAATAAATCATTATCAACAAATGTGTGCTATATACAGTATATATACCATTAAATGGAAATAGTAAGTTTATTATATTGCAGATAAATTTAACTTTGCTTTCAGTTATTAAGATTTTTTTAAATTAATATTTCAATCATGCAACATAGTCTTAATGTAGGCGTGCAATACAAACAATCTGTTTTTTGTTACAATGAATGACACTTGTATTTAAGAAAAAATCATGTAATAAAATTTGGCATAGTTGTTTCCACTTATCTTTATATTTAGTTCGAAAAAAAGTTTGTTTAATATAATCCTTCTAGCTGAGCAAATGCTTTGAAGTAATAGGTTACATACCGATATTTGAAAAAAAAAAAAAAATATCGGGGGGGGAGCAAAGGTCGAGGTATCGGTATCGGTAATCGATACCACCGATACTATTCCAAAAAACAATCGGTATCGTATCGATACAAAATAGCTGGTATCGCCCATCACTACTGACAAGTGACGGCGAGAGTTTACCGACTCACTTGATGACGTCATGGCCCTCTTATATCCACCCAGAGTGGTCCAGAGTGAAACCACCAAATACTTGGAGCGCGAATTCGCATTTACTCTAGGTATCCTTCTTTTAGAATACTTAGCAGTTATGTATATTTGAGCGTTATTGACGACAGTATTAATGTTATATGAATATTAGTCAGCAAAATATGCATATTGCCGAAAAAATGCATATTGCCGAAATACTTTAGAAATATTACCACCAAGTAAGCCGTAATGAAGAATCATAACAAATCCTGCCTTCGCCACTGCTGCTTCCTCCTGTAATTTCCACCGATTTTGAGGAACAAGATGACTTTAGGAGATATGATGATTGTGCGAAGGTGAGGAGGTACTTCATGGGAATGACAAAACAATCCCTCAACATGTACTCTTTAGATCCGCATAGCCTTTGCTTTCATTAAGCGAAAAATTATTACTTAATTGAAATGAAGAAGTAATTTAACAAATCTCTTCATTTATTACGCATTAGTACTCAAAATCCGTCCACTCTTCCAAATTACACAGCATAAGTTCTGTTACCCTTTACACCTTTTTTTTTTTTTTTTAAGAAAAACGAGAGTTTGAAGGAGTAAAAGGAGAGAAGATACAAAAGGGAGGGAGGGGGGGAAGAATGAAGTACAGTAGGAGACTAATAGATGGTGGCCCAACCACCGTGGTATGTTTTTTTTTTTTTATGTTTATAATTGCTTAGGGGTTTGTGTACAGTATGTTCAGCTAGCTAGCTGTCTTTTACGTGTAGATTGGTATTGGTACTGGGTCATCTTGCATGTGTAAGAAGCTACTTGGAAAGTTTCTATTATATTTTATAATATTTTCATGATTTTCTAATAGTGACATGTATGTTTCATTTTCCTGTAGGTGTAACGATTCCCATATTTTACATGCTTGTTTGTGCAATCGTATGTTAATTGTTTCTGTGTTAGTTAATTCATGTATTTGTCTCGTTGTGTGTGTGTAAGGGTATATTTGTTCTGTTGCCCAACGGAGTGCTTTATTCTGTGTCCTCTGTAGTTTTAATAACTGTGTCTTGCTGAGGGCATGTGTCGGGATAGGTGGATAGTCTAGTGTTGGTATAACAAGTGCTTCACTAGGTGAATTTTCATCCGAATTGGCAGATGTCTAAATCTGTACCATTTCCTCAGGGCTTGTTCTCCTTGCATTTTTCTGTTTTGAATGTGTTTTGTATAGCCTGATCTGGTGATTATTAAGCCAAGAGATTTACCTTGTTTTTGAGTTTCAATTTCGTTCCCATTTATTTGTAAGGATGGGAAATTGTAGCTTCCAAGTGAGACTGGTGAATTTGTTAATATTTGTTTTTATTTTCCATTTTTCTTCGTATTCATTTATTTTATTTATTTCTCTTTCTGTTCTAATTTTTTGCATTTGCCTTGATTTTCCTGGGTAACCGACTACTTGAGTGACGTCGTCGGCGTAAATGATGTTACTTCCGTATGTGGGAGGGGGGAGATCACGTGTATATATGATGAAAAGCGTAGGGGACAGTACACTCCCCTGAGGGACACCACAGTTCAGCGGAAAGGTAGGCCCCTGGTGTTGTTGGACAGAAATTTTAGCTTGTCTATCATCTAAAATGTCACATAGTAGCTTTTCAGTGATGGAGGGGAGCTCAAGTTGCAAGATTTTATATTTAAGTCCCAAGTGCCAGACCTTATCAAATGCTTTAGTGATGTCCCTCAGGACTAAGTGACACTGTCCCCCGTCTGATTTATTTTGTGCAATTTGCTCAGTTGTAAGTGCTAATGCTTGAGTGGTACCCCTGCCTCTTCTGAAGCCAAATTGATTTATATTGTAAAGGTTAAACTCTTCAAGGTGAAGTCTTAATCTATGATTAATGACACGTTCTAAAATTTTGCCAGGGACTTCCAAAAGAGAGATTGGTCTATAGTTTTCGGGGAGTCTGGGGGATTTATTTGCCTTTGGGATTAATTTTAAAGTAGATTGTTTCCATAGGTCTGGAAAGTATCCAGCTGATAAAGTTGCATTGAAAATGTTAAAGTTTTTTATTGCTATGTTGGGGATGTGTTTTAGTATAGTTTTGTTGAAACCACTCTGGCCAGGACATGTCTTTCTCATATAATTAATGTTTGTAATTTCTGGGTATATGGTAGTTTTTAACAAGTGCTCGGCGTTAAGTCGTGTGGGGTCTGCATTATGGTGAGGAGTGATTCTGTGTTAGTTGTGTTGTAAATATTGGTATACTGTGTCATTTATGTCATTGTCGGGGTTGTCCTCATCTTGAAATACACTACTCCAGACTTCTCTGTGAAGGGTTTCCTGTTCTTCTGGGAAATAATGTCTTTTGTTTGGCATGATCAAGCAAGTAATGTGTATTTGGAGTGTTGTTTCCGGAAAGTATTTTGTTTTTTCCAAAAGTCGGGGGGATGTTTGTATAGGTTTGATAAGTTGATTATCGTATTATGCCAGTGATCATTGACCTCATCGTTGTGTTGCGTATGGCAGTCCGGAGTTCAGTGTATCGGTTATAATGCTGAATTGTCCATCCGTGATGTGTAGAGTGATTTCAGAGTGCATTGAACTGTGAAATAAGGTTTTGGGTGTGCTGGCTATGAGGGGTAAATGGAAGAGTTTTATGATAAGTTGTGGGAATATGATTCCGTATAGCTCTGTTGATGATGTTATACCACTCATCTATTTCCTGATCTATTTCTTCGAGGGATGAATGTTCAACATGAGAGTTGTCAGCCATAGAGGTCTCAATTTCTGCTTTAAAATTTTCCCAATTGGCTTTAGTGAAGCAGCGTCTTGAGGGGATGGGAATTTGAATAGGGGAGGTTGAGATAGTTAAAATGATAGGTATGTGATCGCTGGCAGTGAGAGGACCTTGAGTTATTTGTGTGTTGTGGTAAGTTTTGCAATTTTATTTATTTCTCTTTCTGTGGTAGAGGTGTTGTGGGCATAATATGTTGGGAAATGTGGGCCGATGTGGTTTATAGTTCTTTGATTTAATAAGTGTTGAATATGTTTGCCTTTGGTGTTCGTGTGTCTGTAGCCGAGTATAGTGTGATTAGCATTTAAGTCCGCGATCATGTATACTGGGATGTGCCTTCGAAATAACGTAAAAATCTGGGATGGGGAGGTAATTTCTAGTGGGGGGTTGATAAAGGGTTGCAGTGATTATTGGATCAGTTGTTGTTTCTATTTCAATGGCAAGTAAGTCAGAAATAAATGTGTCGTAAATTTTGTGGGGAATAGATGATTTTATTAGTATCGCCGTTCCGTCGTTGTTGTTGCCAGAAATATTGCTTTTGTGGGTTTTAAATCCTGAAATTTTGAGCGAGTGGTTGTCAGAGATGCCGTGGCTGTTTATTAGAATTATGTCAGCATTAAGATTCCAATAGATGTTTGATAGGCCTGAACTTCTTCCTCTCCAGTTTAGGACGTTATGTTGTACTACCCTTACCGTCTTGTGCGTCATGGTTTACTTTGTGGTGGATTTTTAGCTGTGTGATCCGTCGTATCCTTGTTTGGAGGGGGGTGAATTGTTTTTGCTTTGTATTTCTGGAAGAGCCCGGTTGCACTGGATCTTTTGAACGTGATTTAGGCTGTAGGTCTGTTCGAGTGAAGGCAGTTTCTGCGTGAGTTTCCTCCTCATCTTCTTCCTCTCCGTCATTTTCAGGCTGATGATCTGTTCGAGTTTCTAAGTGAGTTTCCTCCTCATCTTCTTCTTCCTCGCTGTTATTTTCAGTTTCTGAGTCTGGGGAAATCTGTAAATCTGATTCAATATTTGGGTTTGGGTTTGCACTGTTTTCACGAATTGTTTCTTTGCCAGAATGCATGATATTTTGAAGTATTTGTTGAGATGGAGGGTTGTTGGGGAGAATAACTGTTGGGAGTTTATTCATGTTAAGGAGGTCGATTAGAGTCCGTTGAAATGAGCCAGGATTAGTGAGGTTAAGCGAGTGAGCATGGATCAGGCAAATCATCATTTTAGAGATCTGATTGTTGTCCAAATTGTTGTTGGTAAGTGCAAGAGGGGGTGATGAGTGGCTGGTGGAAGACATTGCTTGGGAATATGTTTTGTTTTTCTCTGTCTTTTATTTTTGTTCCTTCTCTTCTTTTTTTTTTCTTTTCTCAAGGGGCATTTGTAACCAAGGGTTCTATGGGCATTGCCGCAGTTTACACACTTTATTTCCTCAGAGTTGCATGTTTTCCAAGTGTGGTCTATAGAGACTGGAACATTCAGAGCAAATTTTGTAGTTTGGAGGTTTCGGGCATTCTTTCGTAAGATGATCTTCTACTGCATAACACTTCATGCAGTAGTTTATTTTGATGAATCTTTCTTTTGAGATTTGGTGTGGAGCAATTGAGACATGGAACAGCCGAAGACCTTGATTTATAGCTTTATCCGCCATTGTGACTGTTTCAAATTCTATCTTGATCATGTTCCTGTGGTTGTTGAAGCTGTTAGGGAATTTGAAGCAATCTTGTATCTTTGCCCAGTCATCAGCAACGTCGTTTGTGGAGTGTTCAAAAGCTGTTTCTTCCACTTTATAACAGATGATGGTACGCCTTGACTTGTATTCTTGAGGGGTAATGGGGGTGAATCCAGCATCTTTTAACTTTTTTGACATTTGAGGGTCTAAGTTCTTGTCGATCTCAGGGTCGTAAGCTGTAATGACTGTGAATTCGTCATAGATTTCGTGAAGAGCAGTGGCGTAAACATTGATGGTTGAGAGGAGTTCCAGGAATTTCAGCTTCGTTCGTCTGTCCTTAGGGTTTTCAATCGATTTTATTTTTAGCCTAGCCATAGTTACATTTTGGATAGTAGGAGATTGGCCCTCTGCCTAGGCGAACGTGGTTTAAAATGACACCCCGTCTTCTAAAAGACGCCGTGAGTGTCCCACGCCGCTCCTTATTCCTACAGCTCCTTTACACAACTGTGATCTAAACCATTTACAGCTGTCAGATGTCGCCAGACCCACCAAATAGTTCCAACCGCGACGGAGGCCGCGACAACCCCACTTTCACCTCCCCCCCCCCAACATTTTCGCTCTCGAAAGCGCCGGAACGTTCCGTGGCGCTCCAGCTGTTGAAACGCAGCTAGACGGTCATCCTTTGTGTGGACAGGCCGAACCGCAGCGCATAAAAATTCGATACGACTCGTGATTAGCACCTCGCACGTGTGAAGGGAAGGGATGGTTTTGCATCCATATATTCACCACAAGAACACCTCATATGTTGCTAAAATGCTTCTGCAAATCAAGAGTATGTAAAATGAACAAATTCAGTAAATAATGTGTACTTATAAATAAAAAGGTCATAATTATGAATGTTTTCCGTGAGAGGGCGATGTGGAGGTGTCAGATCAAGCTGAGAGGAGTGAGGTGGATCAGGAGAGAGAGGAGCAGTTAGGGCGAAAGGCTGAAAGTTGAGAAGGTGAGGATCAAAGAAATGGCAGATCCTGTGGAATGCATACAGGGATTGCATAGTTAGATACGCCAAAGCGGTGTGTGGTGTGGCAAGTGTGACAACAAAGAAGAAAGGTCCGGCGTACTGGGATGATAAGGTTAAGTTAGCAGTGGAGGAAAAGAGGAAGAAGTGGCTGAAGTGATTACAAGACAGGGGTTCAGTTGAAATAAGAACTGAATATATTGAGAGCAAGAAGCACGTAGACTAGTGAAGAGGAAAACGGAGGTAAATGATGATCTAGGAAGAAAAATGAATGCGAACTACTCTGAAAATAGGAAGTTATTCTGGAATGAGGTGCGGAAATGTAGAAGTGAAAGCGGAAAGAAATGTGATGGCGTGAAGGATGTAGGTGGTAGATTATTAACCCAAGGGGATGAAGCTCAGTCTTCGTGCGCGGCACTTTAAAGAAAATGTTGCCCTGCTGACTTCCATTCTAGTTGTGGCTGACACCATTGCACGCCGGGGCACCGACATCACTCTTCATTGGATACCCAGCCATGTGGGTATCCGCGGCAATGAAGCAGCTGATGCCGCTGCTCGGCGTGCCACCGCTCTCCCCACTGTCACCTTTCCACTAGGGCACAGCCTCGCGAGTGTTAAAAGGAAAGCCTACACCTCCACCTTAAGGCTCACTCGCGAGGCTCATGAGGATCAGGTTGCTGCTGGCTCACGATCTGCCTCGTGGTTTGCGCGGGCAACTCGCTATGAGCCGCTTGTTGCCCCGCCCCACACCCCCAATGCTCTCATAGTGGGACTCCGCCGCCTCCGGCTTGGGCACCCCTGTTTTTCACAAATATCCGGGCGGCAACCTGATCCGTGCCCTTACTGTCACCACCTAGACGACTGGCCTCTTCTACACTATCTTTAGGACTGCCCTTCCACTGTTTCTCTCCGTCTTTCTCTTCGCAACCATCTTGTCAGGCGTGTCTCTCGTTCTGACACTGCTG
The DNA here is from genome assembly GCA_018397915.1 of Birgus latro. Lineage (NCBI taxonomy): Eukaryota > Metazoa > Arthropoda > Malacostraca > Decapoda > Coenobitidae > Birgus > Birgus latro. The sequence continues at coordinate 8,571 of JAGKTI010041568.1, forward strand.
CTGAGATGGTTGCTCTTTCCCCTGTCTCTTCCCTCCTCTTCACTGTCTCCTCTTACCCTCCGCCTCGCTAGTCATAGCGCCACTTTCTTGATTTCCTTTCTTTTGTCCGCGTCCGTCTGCTGCCATGCAGCGGACGCTCCTCTTTAATTCTTTATCATCATGAATTGTCACTTACGGGCTCTCCACCCTGAGCCCGTGCCACACCCGTGTGGCGAATCTCATCATCATCATCATCATCGAAGTAAGGACCGGATGGAAAGAATATTTTGAAAGCCTGATGAATGGGAACAGAGTGAGCAGAGCGGCTGTAAATATGATTGGTTTTGGGGGTGTGCAGAGAAGGAATGCAGTGCCAGGAGACGTGACACAGCACAGGTGAAGAGTGCTGTGAAGCGGCTGAAAAATGGGAAAGCAGCTGGGGTTGATGAGGTGTATGCAGAGATGATTTAGTGTAGTGGAGAGAGCGGGATGAAGTGCTTGTTGGAGATATGTAAGAAGGCATGGATGAGTGAAACTGTGCCAACAGATTGGAAAAAGGCTGTGACTGTACCCCTGTACAAAAATAAAGGTGAGCGAAGTGAGTGCAAGAATTATCGTGGCATGAGTTTACTGAGTGTGGTAGGGAAGATATATGAAAGAATTATTATAGAGAAAGTACGAGAGATATCAGAAGTCCTAGTGAGTGATGAACAGGGTGGCTTTAGAAATGGCAGAGGATGTGTGGATCAAATATTTGTAGTGAGACAGATAGCAGAGAAGGACCATAAGGTGTTTATGGCATTCATGGATCTGGAAAAAGCATACGACAAAGTGGACAGAGAAGGACTGTGGAAAGTTTTGTGCATGTACGGTGTAGATGGTAAGTTGCTAGGTGCCGTCAAGAGTTTCTCTGACGGTTGTGAAGCATGTGTAAGGGTTAATGGGCATCTAAGTGAATGGTTAACGATCGGTGTGGGCGTGCGACAAGGTTGTGTGATGTCCCCATGGTTGTTCAATATGTATATGGATGGGGTGATGAGAGAAGTAAAAACACGAGTCATGGAGAGGGGGATGGCATTGGTAATGAATGGTGATGGACGGAATATCTCAAATTTGTTGTATGCCGATGATGAAGTACTACTTGCAAATACCGGATAAGTACTTGGTAGGCTAGTGCGGAGTTTTGCTGATGTCTGTGAGCGTCGTGCCGTGAGAGTAAATGTAGAAAAGAGTAAAGCGATGGTTACTGAGAGAGGTGACTCCCAGTCCGATGTCACGGTGAAAGGCGAGAGACTGGAATTGGTGAAAGAGTTCAGATACTTTGGTACAGTGATAGAAAAGAGAGGAAAATGTGCAAAAGAAGTGGAAAGTAGAGTGACACAAGGAAGGAAGGTAGCTGGTGCAATGAAGGCCTTGATAAGAAACAGATGCTTGAGTGTTGCAGCTGCACGAGGCTTACATGAAGGAGTGTTAGTGCCAACTTTAACATATGGATGTGAGACTATGGTGTGGCATGAAAACGAAAAGTCAAGAGTAAAAGCAGTGGAGATGGGACTGCTGAGGAATGTATGTGGAGTACAGAGGGTGGATAGGATACGAAATAATGTGATTTGTGAAAGATGTGGAGTGAGGAAGTCTGTGGACACCAGAATCGAAGAGCATGTACTGAGATGGTATGG
>JAGKTI010041569.1:0-10228 GCA_018397915.1 Birgus latro
ATTCAGGTCTCTGCTTGTATTTTCAGTAATCTTCCCACTATCCGACATAATAGTGCCAAAGGCATGACCGGAAAGTGGTCTTGTCCAGATAGTGGCCCTGGAGCTCCAGCACCGGTCATTCATAGCCCTAACCTATCAGAAAACCACCTACCTACAGTGGGGCCCATTGGATAGCGACCTTATTAGTCCACCAAAATGGCCGTTATCCATGAAATCGCTACCCGAGGGGTAAGCTTCTTACCTAAAAAAATTAATACAGTCCTGGCCTCCCTCAGCTATACCCCTAATTTCCTCCATTACCCATCAGTATCACGTCATATTTCTTCAGTACCGTACTGTAATAAGATAAACGTATACTACATACAGTATTCAAAAAATTGTCTTTTTCTTTTCCTCCACTCAGTTTTGTGTCTTTGGCTTGCCACGCATGTATTGTCTGGCCTTTTCGGTCACTTTTACATTACCAGCACTTCCTGTTTTTTCCCTGGGCCACCACCACCACTTGGGCCAGCCCCCGATGTTGAAGCCATGATATTAGAACACTCAGTAGCCAGACAATAAATGGAAGGTCACAAAAAACTTTAACAATGGTGAGAGACTGTGACAAGTTGAATGGATGCGCGGTTTGTGGATAAACAAAAAATCTTCTTCTTCTTCTTCTTCTTGGGGTAACTGCAGGGAGGTTCACCTTCCACCCGTCAGTATCGCTTAGATACCGTCATTCCCCCAAGAGGAAAGGAAATGTAAAGGAAAAATTTAAAACTGTAAAATTTAGTAGGAGAGGGATAGTTGGAGATTAGTCATAAGAAATGCTTAAGATACATACTTTCACATGGGTCAATGAACCACGGTCCTGATTCCTTCAGGTATATCCCTAATTTCCTACATTAACCATTAATATCATGTCATATTTATTCAGTAATAAGATAGTATATTACATATTGAAAGAAGATTAACAAACTTACTTTTAATTCGTTTTGAGTGCCACTTACAGGCCGGTCCTGCAGTGGACCTCAATGGCTGATGACGACGACATTGATATCAATTGTAGTTACCGTACCGTGGCAGCCGGCTAATGCTGCTAAAAAATAAATACCTGTACTACACTCCAACGAAACCCTAAATTCCTTCTGCGAACACTAATAGAATAAACTTACTTAACATGCAAATGGATAAACAAACTTTTAAATCATTTTTGCTACTTAATGTTGAAATTACTGTCGTGCTTGGTGGTTATTGTACCGCAGTAACCTAGCGACAATGGCCCTGACTCTGCTCACTCTCCATCTCTCATCCCTGCTAGAGCCGCTAAAAAATAAATACCTGTACTGTATACTCCAATGAAACCCTAAATTCCTACTGTGAACACTAATAAAATAAACTTAATATGCAAATGGATAAACAACTTTTAAATCATTTTTGCTATTTATTGTTGAAATTACTGTCGTTCTTAGTGGTTATTGTACTGCAGCAACCTAGCGACCACGGACCTGACTGCTCACTCTCCATCTCTCATCCCTCATCTTTCTCTTGTCCCTCACGTCATAACACATGCAAACGAACTTCTTTCTCGATGCGATGGGCCTCTGTTTCCTCATCTTCCCAATCATCATATAGGTCCTCCTCGAGCTGAACAGGGGGCATATCGACATCGTCCTCTTTGTCTGATGAGGCATTCAAAAGGTCTTGTCTCTGTGCCTCATGCTATATTGTTTCTTTGGCTTGCCACGCATGTATTCTCTAGCCTTTTTTGTCACTTTTACACTACCTGCACTTCCTCTTTTTTTCCCTGGGCCACCACCACCACTTGGGCTAGCCTCCTACGTTGAAGCCATGATGACAGAGCACTCAGTCCCCAGACAATAAATGGAAGGTCACAAAAAACTTCAACAGTGGAGAGACTGAGGGTTGAATGAATGCATGGCTCATGGATAGGCAATGGGTCAATGAACTGACTGAGGATAGACTTGCACTCTCTGTGTTACCAGGGTCCGACCTTGGCAACTCTGCCCATCTACCCGCTACAAATGAAGATCGGCTCCCATGCACCATCAGCATTCAGATCAGATCAGATGATATTCGCCCAGTATTGCTTTTGAATCAGGTTCCAACCCTGGCAACTCTGCCCACCTGCTAGCTACGTGTTAAATGCCTAGCGGATTTTCGCTAACTGTGCACCATCAGCATGAGGATAAACTCGCACTCACTGTCAGTGTTACAAGGGTCCGACTTTGGCAACTCTGCCCATCACCTGCTACAAATGAAGGTTGGCTTGCATACACCATCAGCATTCAGATCAGATCAGATGATATTTGCCCAGTATTGCTTTTGAATCAGGTTCCAAACTTTGCAACTCTGCCCACCTGCTCGCTACGTGGTAAATGCCTAGCAGATTTTCGCTAACCTTTCAGCGTTAATCGCTATGAGATAGTTTCTTTCCTGTTGCTATCTGTGGATTTGCTAACCAAAAAAACTCTACCCGAGGGGCCCCACTGTACCTCTCTACCAGACATGCATAGCACTTATTTAAGACCCCATTCACATAAATAATGGACACAAAGTATGAATTAATTGAATTTTAACCAAAAAATGATGATTTTGAGGAGAGTAAGGCCGAGGTGTTCACAAGTTGACAGCTTAGTTTAAGTAAGTATCGAACATGGCAGTCGCTAAGCAAATCACCCTTCCTCACATCTATCTATCTATCTATCTATTGCCAGACGCCTCAATCCCGAATGGGGTGGCCACAAACAAATCGCCTCCATGTCACTCTGTCCCCTGCCATTTCACTACCACGCTCCCAACTCACACCCCCCTGTCTCACATCTAATGCACTAAAATATGGAATACAAAGCATGAAATAAATCAATTGTTACAAGAAAATTATGATTTAGAGGTGAGTAGGGCAAAAATGTTTACCAGTTGACTAGGTAGTGAACGTATGTAAGAGACATGGTAATCACTGAGAAAATCACCTCTTTCACAGTCTGTGCACTCAAGTATGGGACACAAAGAATAAAGTAAATAAAATGTAACCAGAAAAATTATGATTTAGAGGTAACTAGGGCAGAAAAGTTCACCAGTTGACTAGATAGTGAATGTATGTAAGAGACATAGTAATCACTGAGAAAATCACCTCTTTCACAGCCTGTGCACTCACATATGGGACACAAAGCATTAAGTAAATCAAATGTAACCAGAGAATGAGGATTTAGAAGTGATTATGGAAAATATTTGGCAGCTGACAATGTACTTACATATCCGTGGTGGCTGTTTACCCCACCTATACAGCTCTGACAGTGGTGAAAATGCTCTTGATGCATGTACAGTAATCCAGTGTTGAACTGCACTTAATCCTTAACAGTGTGAATTATGATTATTTAAACAAAAACTCACGATAGTTCAGAGACACCTGTTGGAGTGGCGAGAGGGAGAGACTGTGGGAATGTGAATGTAAACAAGGCCATTCGGTCCCGCGTGCCAAATTCAAACTTACGAGTCGGAAAAAAATCTCCCAATATTCGGACAAGACCAGTGTCTGGACATGCCTTTGGCTCTATTACGTCGAATAGTGGAGGGATTACTGTTTCGTTTCATTTCGTTTTTGAAGGCTCCAACATGCTTGCATGCATCGGCCTTGGTCACCTAATGGCGGCTCTGCACGCTGCTCGATCCCTGGCAGCCTCCCTGTTCAGTCCCTTAACCCTTAAGTCATACTTAATGACCTCGTCCCATGTCTTTCTCGGTCTACCCCTCCCAGCCCCTCCCCCAATATTAACACCTCTCACCCTCTGTACCCAATTATCATCCCCCATCCTCTCCACATGTCCAAACCACCTCAGCCTACTTCTCCTCATCACAACACCAATACACTCCAGTCCCATCCTACCTCTCAACTCTTCCATCGTAAACCCAGCCCCCTCAGGCCTTGCACGCAGGGATGCACTGCACATCCACCTAATCATTGTCATTTCTGTACGTTTAAACCTGCGAATATCCTCTTCCTTTACTGCCCAGGTCTCACTACCAAACAGCATCACACTCCTAACACATGCTGCATACAAAGACCCCTTAGCACGTAAGGAGAGTCCTCTTAATGTCAGGAGAGGCAACAGCTCCCTGAACTTCTTCCAACCACTTCTCACCCTAGCAACCGAGCTAACTCCAGCCCCACTTCTGGCACATAACATGTCTTCTAAATAACAAAACTCCTCCACAAACTCAAGAGACTCACCTGCAAGTTCAACCCTCTCACGCCTAACAATCTCCAACTGCTCTCCCCGACATGCCGCACACATGAAATCAGCATCATCTCGCAGGCTACCTCTAATACCACTACATCTCTTGTGCACCCACTTATCACAAACACTACACAAGATGGAATTACTTCCCACACCCTTGTGGCAAACTGCACATAGCCATTCTCCCTCTCCTCTGATTGTACCGCCACCAACTCTAGATATCATCACTTTTGTTTTATCTGCATTTACCCTTAAGCCCTTGTACCCCATACCATCTCTCCACTTCTTAAATCTTTCCTCCACCTCCCTTTCATTCTCTGCAATCAACACCAAATCATCAGCATACAACATCTCCCATGGGAGTCCATCTCTGAAGTCACGTGAGAGGGCTTCAAGCACCATGATAAACAACAAGGGACTCAAAACTGACCCCTGATGCACGCCAACTTTCACGGAAAACTCATCTCTCAAAGATCCATTCACTCTTACCTGGGTGTGAGCACCCATGTACATGGCCATAACCACCCTAACCAGCCATTCTTCCAACCCTAGCTTTGTCATTGCCCACTTCACCACCTCTCTAGGGACTCTGTCAAAGGCCTTTTCCAAATCAACAAAAACAAAATACAATTCCCTTTTCTTTCCAATATATTTTTCCTGAAGCTGTCGAACAATGAATATGGCATCAGTGGTCCCCCATGCCTGGCATAAACCCAGACTGCATCTCATCGATATTCACTTTTTCTCTAATCATACCTTCTAGAACTCTCTCCATTACTTTCATTATCTGATCTAAGAGCTTTATACCTCTGTAATTTCCCCTTTCCAGGACATCACCCTTTCCTTTGTACACATTTACAGTTACACTCTCCAGCCAATCATCTGGGACAACACACTCGTATATAATCATATTTATCAGGTCAGTGACTAACCTCACCCCAGTATCTCCTGAGGCCTTCAACATTTCGTCAGTCAACCCAGACACACCTGCCGCCTTCCCCACCCGCATCCTGCCTATTGCCTGACTCACAGTAGCAGCGTCAATCAAAGGCCAAGGGCCAAACACTGGATCAGCTGGCTCCAAACCTTCTCTATCCCAATCAAACTCCTCATTCAACAACCGGCTATAATGCTCTCTCCATGCATCTTTAATATCCTCACTGTTCACCACTACCCTTCCATCATCATTCTTCACACACTGCTCACCTACAATGTCCCGATTATCCTTCTTCACCTGATTTGCCACCCTAAAAATTATATTTTTCCTTTCTCCATGATTTAGACTATCAAGTAAAAGTCTCTATGACTCAGACTTCGCCCTGTATACCTCTCTTCTAGCCCTACGCTTGGCAGCCAAGTACTCCTCCCTGTTACCACCCTTCTTCCATTCCCGAAAAAGCCTTCTTTTCTCCTTAACTGCAGCTTCTGCACCCTCATCCCACCACCAAGTTACTTTATGTCTTGGTGGGCCTCTTGTCCAACTGCATATTGCATCGGTAACTTTCGAGGTTGTTCTTAAGGGCTTTATACTGTTCATTAATGCCTCTATCTATGGCTTCCTTTTCAGCCACCAGTCTCCTCATCTCACTATAAAAGGCATCCCTTACTGATTGGTTCCCAGCTTCCATATTTTCCTCCTAGGTACATATGTCCTCCTCCTCATCACTCGTTCCTTAAGCACCATGTCACAAATCAACAGTTTGTGCTGCTGCACACACTCCTCGCTTCCTATAACTTTAACACCCCTCACTAATCTCCTATCAACCCTCCTGACCAGAAAATAATCTATCTGACTGCTATTTCCCCCTGACTCGTACGTAATCAACCGCCTGATTCTTTTCCTAAAATGTGTGTTGCACACAATCATGTCCATAGCCTCCCCATACTCGAGTATTCTTTCCCCTTCCGCATTCCTCACACCATATGCACATCCTCCATGGACTCCTTCATAACCTTGAGCTGCTTCACCCACATGACCATTTGAATCCCCTTCCAGAACCACTACCTCATCATCACCCATACCACTCACTACATGTATTAAATCATCCCAAAATCTATCCTTCTCTGCGTCATCCAATCCTACCTGTGGAGCATGTGCTGATATAACTTAAATCAATTTCTGCCCGATCAAAATTTTCACTACTAATATCGTATCACTTACTCTCATAACATTCATGACATATTCCACCCATGTCTCTGCAACCAACACACCCACACCCCCATATCCGTCATTTCCCCCCTGCCAAAACAACTTATAGTAGCAATCCTTCCCACAGTCTTTCTGGCTGATCCACCCCTGTACCGGACTTCCAGCAAACATGCCACATCCACCCACCTCCTACCGAATGCCTCAACGACTTCCCCTGCTCTTCCTCTCAAACTTCCCACATTCCATGTGTTAGTGTGTGCGCGCACGCACACATCTGCTAAGTCACGAGTGATGACGTCATCGGAAAGTTCCTGTGGTATGCAACCGGGAGCCTTGGCAGTTCACGTCGTGAAGGCGGCCGGTGAGTGTGGTTTGCCTAGTTCCTACACTGGTAGCAGAACGTAGTTGCGAGAATGGCGTCATGTTCGACCAAGTGGCCTTCAAAACTTGAAAATGATTCTACATATGAGAGCTGGAAAAAAGACATTGGCATTTGGTGCGAACTAACGAACCTACCAACAGAAAAACAAGCCTTAGCTATTCACCTGTCATTGTCTGGAAGAGCGAGGGTGGCGTCTTCGCAGATTAAAACAGATGTTCTGAAGCAGAAGGATGGTGTTCAGACCCCGCTGAAAAAATTAGATGGTTTATTTCTTGTGGACAAATGACGTCGACAGTTTGCAGCGTTTAATGAGCTTATTTCTCGTGGACAAAGGACGTCGACAGTTTGCAGCGTTTAATGAGCTGTACAACTTCAGAAGAGCCAGTGATATGAACATTCGGGAGTTCGTAACAGAATTTGAGCATGTTTACTTCAAATTTACAAAGCAGGACATGGAACTGCCAAATTCTGTGATGGCTTTTATGCTCTTAGCTGCATGCAAACTTTCAGACAGTGAACGACAACTAGTGATGTCCGCGATAACCGAGGTGACATACGAAAATATGAAATCTGCCCTGAATCGTATTTTTGCTGGTGAAATTGGCAGGCAGAATGAGGCATCGGTGTCTGCCAGGGAGGTGAAAGACGAACCAGTATTTTGGAGTGACGAAGTTGAGGGTGACGAAACGCTTTATGCTAGAGGTACTCGACGAGGACGGAGAATGTGGCTGAGTGGTGCAATACGTGATCGACGTCAGGGTAGTGGCCGATGTTCAACCGTATCTGCTAGAATTCCCCAACGCTCATCCACCGGCAGGAGGCAAAACCCACTTGGGCCTGACGGAAAGGTATCAAGGTGTTTCGTATGTGATTCTAGATTTCATTGGGCACGTGTCTGTCTAGATGCATACGAAAACGACGGCAGTCGAGAAGAGAATTCTGAAACAGTGCATCTGTTGTTATTTATGGGCTATGCGGATGATGCCGCTAGTAGAGGTAAGTCAGACTTTAGTAGAAGAATCTAAGGGATGTGCTCTTCTCGACACAGGTTGTTCTACAACTGTGTGTGGAGTTGAATGGATCAATTGCTATCTAAGTGAGCTCACTGATTATGAACGTGATGCGGTAAGAGAAGAAGCGTCATCCTCAACGTTTACTTTTGCTGATGGTGTCAGTTTCTTCCCTCAAACGTGTTACTCTGCCCTGCTACATTGGAAACATGCGTGCTACCATCATGACTGATGTTGTGGACTGCAATATTCCCTTGCCGTTGGGTAGACGTTCCATGAAAATAGCAAAAATGTTGATTAACCTTGGAACTGACCAGGTCAAAATTTGTGGAACTATCATTGATTTAAAGTCCTCATCTTCAGGCCATTACTTACTTCCAATTTCCTTATGACTAGATCGTGAATTTTGTGAAACAATCATGTTGGCAACTCGTGGGGGTGATGTAGAAAAAAACCGCTTGGATGCTTCACAGGCAATTTGGACACCCATCATAGGCAAAACTAATTAACCCCTTCATTACCGAAATCGATAAGGTTTACGCTTGTAAACCTAGAAAAAGTTCTGGCGAGGAATTGATAATTCTAAGGTTTACGGTGGTAAACCTGATAAGCATAGGGAGGTATAGGAGGGTAGGAGTGTTGGTTTTGGGGTTACTAGAGAGACTTTGGTTGTAAGAACTGGCAACTTGACTCTGACGTCATTCTCCTTGTCATGGCCATGCCATGGCCATATCAGAGTCCATGCCAGGCCATGATTGACATCATTTGGGTATTTTGGATATGATTTATTATTTGAAATGTTTTGGGCATATATATATAGACCTATATGGTATGATATAAACAAAAAAATAGTTGCACTTGGCATATCAGCACGTGGTTACCATGACAACCACCCTCCTAGGCCCCACAACCAACCAGCAGCCAGTTCTCACCCGCAGCCCCTCAGTATCCCCCAAGCTGGATGCTGTGACTGTGTGTGTGTTTTTTTGGCTGTTTTTGCGTGATCATGGCGTCATCTGCAGTCCCGAGGGACCCAGGTTCGAATCCTCGCTGGTGCAGGGAACAGTTTAAGAATTTGAATTTCATTAAATCAGGCTTTACTGATCTACCAGGAGACCCGCCGACATTTCGTAAAAATGACCCCGCTAATACCAATACACCAGTCCTGTATGAGACAGCCCTAGCATGTATTCAATATGGACGGTGGGTGTTAAGTGCCGAAGTAGTGACATGTAGATTGTAGGAGGACGACTGGGCCTTGATAGCAGGCTGTGAAGCTTGTGCCCAGAGTCGGACACATAAAAAAAAAAAAAAAAAAAAAATCTGATACTGATGACGAATTTGATACAAAGCTTGCTAGTGAGTTAGATGAGTCTGACGACAATGAAACTCAATCAGACATCAGTGAGTGAGTCAGACGATGATTATATACCAGAAAACGACAGTGATAGCGAGAGTATGAGTGATGAAAGCGAGATAGGTAATTGCTCAGATCTCAGCCCTGTAGGCTCGCCATTGTTGCAGAGTCCCTGAGGACCTGCCTTCACCCTCTTGTTGGATCCGTTTGCAGATCAAAGGCCACCTCCACTACCTACACTTCACCTGGACTTTCCCAACGTACATCCTGCAGTGTATCAACGCCACGAGGAGCAACATATGAGTACTGTATATACCTTTTTATGTCTGTAAAGTCTATATTTATAGGAACAATGAAAGTTTAGTAAAGTATATATATCCCTACACGTATACTACTATAGGAAATGTATTTCAAATCATGCACAGTGTACCTCGTGGTCAACATGTAGTTGAGAATATAAAAGTAATATAAAATGAAAAACAGTTCACTAATGATAAACGATCACTGCACACGCATGAACTTCCGGGAATTCGGTTTGACGGAGGGAGAGCGGGGCAGCTGGGGGTGGGAGGCGCGGTAATGAAGGGGTTAAACTGATCACAGATGCGGGAATTAGAAGTTGAAAACTGGAACAGGCTGTCAAGGCTGTATCTGATGCTTGTACAGTCTGTTGCAGATTTAAGAAAGCCAAGCCCCTACCCGTAGTCAGCTTGCCCACGGCGTCTAAGTTTAACGAAGCCATAGCCATGGATTTAAAAGCTTGGGGAAGGCATTATTTCTTAGTCCTTGTTGATTTGGCAACCAGGTATTGTAATGCGATAGTAATCGCAGATAAGTGTGCGCCCACCATTATCAAAGGAATATTTCGGAGCTGGATTGTTGTGTTTGGCACACCTAGAAAAATTCTTACAGACAATGGCTGTTTCGTTTCGTTTCGTTTGTGAAGGCTCCAACATGCTTGCATGTGTCGGCCTTGGTCACCTAATAGCGGCTCTCCACGCTGCTCGATCTCTGGCAGCCTCCCTATTCAGTCCCTTAACCTTTAAGTCACATTTAATGACCTCGTCCCATGTCTTTCTCGGTCTACCC
>JAGKTI010041570.1:0-10228 GCA_018397915.1 Birgus latro
ATGTCAAAGTTCTCAGAAGAGTAGTTTGTGCCACCCAAGCATTAAAAACGAGTAATTCCTGTGACGCCACGATTTATTTTTTTTTCTTGTCTAGGTAGCTATATCATACGCAGGTAAGTTAAAAGTGAACCAAGAATGTCCAATGATGTAAAATGGTTGCCGTGTGGGTTAACGTGTCTCTTCCACAAGACATTTCATTGTCTGAAACTGGTTCCTTTGACGTCACAGCGTACTCGTAGGCTGTTCAGTAGTATATTCTGTGTTATTGCGGATGGCCCAGAAAAAAGGGGCGCCTTTACGTGTGGCACTGCTATATCTGGCCGGCTCATACTTAACATTATACAAACGTCCCTCAGCTAATTTCGTATCGCATGAAAGGAGGATGGTAGACCGTAGAAGAAGGGTAACTCAGGCCTGCAGTCCACCGATTTCACATTTTAAATAAACTTAGGCCTTCCACAACAGTAACATAAACAGCAACAACATCAACTAATTTTGTATATATCATTTTGACTGTCTCCATATGAATATATTTAGAATAAATTGGGTTGATCGGTTCACAGCGCTGAATATCTTTTCAGTAACATTTTCAGTGATGCAGTGTTAATTACAACCGCGCTTGCGTTACAAGGGCGGATGCTATGTTCTCGTGGGCGCGCGCGCACTTGTTTGTGTGTGTGTGTGTGTGTGTGTGTGTGTGTGTGTGTGTGTGTGTGAACAGTTACCTCAGGAGTTTTTGTCCGATTTTGACCAAGTATAATGAAAGGGTTGAGGGTCAGCCAAAGGTCTGAGATATCGTTTTTGAGAACAGTAGGTCAATGCTGGGGGTCACGTAGCTTGGTCAGAAGTATTATTATTCGGTATGGACTAAACTTAATGGAAGGTTCAGGGTAAGGCAAGAACAAAGGGATTAGATTTTGAGATTTTGAAAACAATCACAGGACACACAGAAAGGCAAAGGAAAAAAAAAAAGTCAGTGGTAATGTCTACTTAAAGTGTTTACTGGATTTAGACAAACGTTGTGAGTGGGTCAGGGTAACGCAAGAGCATAGAGATTAGATTCTGAGAGAAATATAATCGAAGGTAAGGCTCACAGAGAATGGATATAGGACAAGTTTACATAGCAAGGTCATTGAAAACAGTTTTGATCCGATTTAGGCCAAATTTCGTGCAAGGGTTCAGGACATGGCAGGAATGAAGGGACTGCATTCTGAGAAAAATCACTCAAAGGTCAAGCTTACAGCGGAAATTTAAATGTCAAGTCACAAGGTCACACGGTAAGCTAATTTCAAACAGATCAGATCTGAATTTATGACTTGGATTGAGAGGAAGACAAGAAAGAAGGGATTCAATATTGAGAACAAATAGTACAAAGTCAAAGTCCCAGAGAATGAGCAGAGGTCGACGTCACATTAAAAGATTAATAGTTCTGATCTCACGAAGGATCGTCAAGAGCTCGGGGAAAGGCAAGACCGAAGGTATTCGATTCTGTGAATGATCAGTCACCAGGCAATGTCATAGAGAAAAGTCATAGATCAAGGATTCATAGCAAGGACAGGTAAAACAGGCTTCATTTTATTTTGATCCAACTTGTCCATGAGTTCAGGATAAGGAAAGGATAAATGGTTCCATATGGAGAACAAGCAAAGGTCAAGTCACAGGGAAAGGTCAAAGATCAGGGTTAAATGGCAAGAACAACTTAGTAAGTTTTCATCCGTTTTTTTTTTTTAACATACTTGGTGAAATGGCTGAAGGTAAGGTGAGAGCGAAGGGAATCACAGGAAGACTCAGAAAAAGATGAAGGTCACAAGAGAAGATAAAAGTGCATGTCTTTGAACAAAATACCTAACACAGTTTTGATCTGACACTGACCCAACCTGGTTGAAGGGCTGAGGGTAAGCGATGAGGGTGACACTGTTTTGGAGAGTAGCATGTCAAAGGTCATGGTCACATGGCGAGGTGAATTTAAACAGCATTTATCTGATTTAAACCGAATTTTGTTGGAGGAATCTGGCTAATGCAAGGATGAAGGGATTCAGTTTTGCAAATAATCCGTCAGAGTTCTGGGTTACAGGGCGTGGTCAAATATTCATCCTATAACAGTTTATACTCGTATTTGATCCGTGCATAACTTGTGGAAAAAACTGTGGGTTAGTCATTGATGAAGATTCGATTTTGAGAACAATAGCTCAGATACAAGGATCACCAAAAGCAGTTTTGATTTAGGCCAACTTAGTGAAAAGGTTGAAGGTTAGCAAGAATGATATTCGATTTTGAGAACAATCGGTCAGCCCGTTCCCTGAGACCAAGTACTCCTCCTTTGCGGAGTGGATGGTTTTATACACAAACCTTTCACCATTTGGATGCTATTACCGTATCGCCTATGGTGACATATGAATTAGTGTGGTAGTATTTGTCATAATAGCAGTTGGTCTACCACAAGATTAGCAAAACTTTTTTCTTGTTATTTTTTTACGAAATTCATATCCCACTGTTCGCTGACGCAACCAAAGTGTGACCTCACACCCCCACGGACATCAGTTAACTCCTTTCTCATTAAACTCCCACCGACCCTTGACCATTTGTCAGAAGGGTGTTACCTCTCCCGAAAACACAAGACTTTATCCTCACAGTTTAGAAGGGACTGGAATAGCTTGTGAAGTGATGGAAGGGGGAGTCTGGACCACATTCTCTCAATCCAACCTCGCGTTAATGTCACCGGAACTATGAAGACGTCCAAGGGTAAAGCATTAATTCTACTTATCGGCTATCACGATCCCACTATCTGCAGTAGCTGATAATGGGCTATTGAGGGGCGAAACAAAAACTAGCAAGGCAAGGTGTGCAGATTAAGTTACCACATCATTAATCCTTAGAATGAGAAGACAGCTCTAAAGTGATTAAAAGTGGGTTATAACACAAAAACCAGCCAGACAACCATTGTAGGTCAATATTCTCCATCTCCTGTGACTCAGCGCAAGCCGAGTATGTTCCTTTGACGTGTGTTGATGTAGAATACCTGAAATGATCCGACAGTGAGAGGCTTAATGATGACAGTATTAACACTCAAGTTCCAGTGCTCATTATCATTAGAATATAATCGTCTTTATTAGATCAAGGAGGTTACAAGAATTATCCCGACCATAAGGCATAGCTTATTGTTAACAGTATTAACACTTGGGCTCCTGTGACCCACTCTCAGTTGATTAAAAACGTTTGGCGTTGGATGGACAAGAATGCTAATATTTTCTCGAGCATGAAAAGCTGAATGTTGGAAATATCAACCTTCAGAGGCTTCACTATTCATTCTCAGCAAAACAAGATCGTCTGGTCTTAGCTGACATGTATTAGTTGTAATATTTCAAATGATTCTGCAAAAAGAGACTATTCGTATGTAAAATGTATTCTTCGTTGGAATATCTGTGTCATATCCTATCTAGTAATTCTGGCTGTTCTCACACATTAGGTTTCTAACTCCTCCCCGATGATGCATAACTTTAGGTTGTACTTGTTACTTCCGGACGATTTAGTGAACTTTGGAGATTCCATGTTTAGTGACAGGGTTTGAAACAGTTTCCAATAACCCCTTCACAGCCTGATCTCTCGCTAAGCTGAATTAAATCGTCCGAAGTCAGCAAGAATTACAGTAAAATATATCATCAGATTATATGAGCTAATGACTTTAATACACCATTTTAATTTTGTTCCTGCTGCTGCTAGACAGTTTGATGCAGTTTTTGGAGAGCTGCCTACTAGGGAAGGCGCTATACCTAACTCTTTGGCCACGTCCATACCAATTCGAACGATTGCGGCTGGGAGTTCTGCATTACTGCAACCAATAGATGTTTTCACCCATACCCGCCCGCGTCCAGTGGGGTAAATTGTATGGGTAACAGTGACGGAAAGCTCCCGCCTGCACCAACAAGTATTTGGTGTGGACGCAGCCTTCCAGTTCGAAATGATCTGTACAATTGGCTACCTATGAACCTGGGACAACATCAGTGTATACCAGAGGTCTAGCATTTGGTACACTTGACAACCTTGACATAATCACATGTTTGTTGGTTGCAAAGACGCTAATGAACGGAGGTGTCAAATATGAGCTGAAATGATCAAGTAACTGTGATAGGCGATCGTAGGAAATTGTAGCTAGACTTCCACTTCACACATACACTGTCCCAGGTTCATGTGTGGTCAACTTTTTTTTATATTTTTTTATGTGTCCGACTTCTGGGCATAGGCTTTCACAGCCTGCTATCAAGGCCCAGCAGTCCTCCTACATACCATACACCTCTACATGTCACCATTTCGGCGCTAACACCCACCCGTCCATTTTGAATACATGCTAGGGCTGTCTCATACAGGACTGGTGTATTGGTATTAGCGGGGGTATTTTTACGACATGTCGGCGGGTCTTCTGGTAGGTTATTAAAGCCTGATTTCATGAAATTCAAATCCTTAAACTGGTCCCTGCCCCAGCGTGGATTTGAACCTGGGTCCGTCGGGACTGCAGGCCACCTCTCTACAGATTGAGCCACCGCCTGTATATAATAAACTGAATAAAATCACCAGGAAAGAGCAAGCATAAAACCAAAGCAACACAGTTTGGCTGAAAGGGATAACTCTCACCCACCTATGCTCACGCTCAGCCAAGCAAATTAGTGTGCTATTTATTACCGATTACCGAAGTGCCGTGCCCCTGCAGACGTTGGCGACCATGGAATGCCACACCTCTCTATCTTCTGTCATTTGCAGCAGTTGTCCAGCCGTGTATCATCCCCTCGCTGTTTTTACTGTTCCATCCATATACTTCTCTCTTTGCCTGCCTCTTGCTCTACTACCTGGGACTCTTCCCGTTACAGGTTCTCTATCTTTCCTCTTCTCATAACATGTCCTAAAAATCTCATCAGTCTTCCTCTCACGTGTGCCAGTAATTCTCTTCTGATATCCATTCTCCTTAACACTTCTTCATTTGATATTCTCTCTGTCCAAGAAATTTTCAAATGCCTTCGCCAGCACCACATTTCAAAAGCTTCCAACTTTATCTCCATCATTTTACTAATAGTCCAAGCTTCACATCCATATAACAACACAGACCAGACATAAGTTTTAACTGCTCTTCTTGTTCGTATTGGAAGGTGTCTTTTACCTAGTATATTTCTCATCTTCTGAAATGCCTTCTTCGCTTCTAATATTCTTTTAATTTCTTCGTTACATCTACCATCTTCCGTAATGTAGCTTCCCAAGTAGCAAAATCTTCTCACCTACTTAATCATCTTTTCATTCACTCTTACACTGCACCGAGGGACTTGTGCCTTCTTACTAACTACCATCACTTCCGTTTTATCCACATTAATTGTCAGACCTTTTTCTTCACTCGTTTCCTTCACCACTGTCAAAATATCTTGAAGTTTCTCCTGAGTGTTAGCAGTCAGTACCGTATCATCTGCGTATCTTATATTATTTATATTTCGTCCTCCAATATTAAATCCTTCTCGTCCCTCAGCTGATCTCATTATCATCTCGCTGTACAGGGAGAACAGATCTGGAGATAGAACGCACTCCTGTCTTACTCCTCTTCTTATATCTATCCAATCACTCTGATCTGCTCCCACTCTTACTGCCGCTTTCCGATTCCAGTATAGCTTGTATATCATTCTTAAGTCTTTTCCATCTACTCCAATACTTTTCAATATATCAATTAAATCTTCATGTCTGACTCGGTCAAATGCTTTCTCATAATCTATAAAACACAAATACATATCTCTCTGCATCTCTATACTTCTCTCACTTAACATCATTAGTATAAATACAGCGTTTCTTGTTCCTTTTCCTCACTAAAACCATACTGCTCTTCTGCTATCTCATTCTTTATCTTTGCTCTAATTCTCTCTAGCACAATCCTTAAGATTACTTTAACTATTTGACTTATTATACTTGTAGTTCTATGTTTATTGCACTCTAGAGCTCCCGGTTTCTTTGGTATAGTTAAAAATATTGACTTACACATATCGTCACTGAGTTCTCCACTATTGTATATCTTATTTGCAATGCTGGTTATCTTTCTATTACTAAACCTGCCCAGAGCACGCAACATCTCCACTGCCACACCATCTTCTCCAACTGCCTGTCCTGCCTTCATTTTTTCTAATTGCTTTCTCTACTTCATCCTCACCAATAGCAGGGCCAGTCATTTCTGCTTCAAGCTCTAACTGCTCCGCTCTATCATCCCTAAACAATTCTTCGGTATACCCCTTCCATCTATCGAGTACTTCCTCCTTTCCCATTTCTATTAGCAGGAAAAAAAAAATACTATTATGCTGTTGCCCCTACCGTGAGAGGGGTAATGGTAATAATATTAACAGTAAAGTCCCTACGTTCACGCTCCACTAAGTAAAATCGTGTGGCGTTAGTAGGGACAGAATACTAGAAATGCCCCGACAGTGAGAGGGTTAATGGTACTAATAATGACACTCTCAGACTCCTCTGGCCCACTCTCAGCTAAATACATTCACCTGGCATTACTTGGAACAAAGTAAAAGAAAACACGGCCATGAGCAGTTTGACAGTGACCTTGACACACATGACCATATTGAATGGTAAGATCTGACTTCCACTTTTTGTCAAAGACTCGTGTTCTAGGTAACGACTGGGACTTAGCAAGAGATGATGCCTTAATGACCGTCGTGCAAGCGATAGGGGTGAATTTTCTTTTCTCTCTCTCTCTTTCTTCGGATGCTGCTTAGACCGCTGGATAAAGCTTGTTTTCCATTTGGCCCTGTTGATTGTTGAGCTAACAATGTTGTTCGGGACCTGGATGTAAATGCGATTGTTGCCTATCCTGTTTCAGGGAAAGATGGGGAGGAAAAGTTGATTCTCTGCACCTCAATAAACCTTCCCTGGCTTCTCATCTGGGTTTTTATGCCATCTCTTTCTTTTCCTTTGAACAGACTTTCCTCACTCCTCTGAAACTCTCTTCCCTCTTCCCTGAAGCCCTTTTTCCATTCTTCTCTGAACCTCTCCATCCTCTCCTTTGAAGACTTCTCTTCCCTTTCTTCTGAAGCCCTCTCTTCCTTCTCTACCAAGTCTGTCTCTTTCCCACTTTTCTAACAGACCCCTCTCATCCATTCCTGAAAACCTCTTGTCTTCGGAATCGTTGATTAGAAATAATTAGTTCATAGTTTTTCTTTTCTGTTTCCAGTAAAGATTTTGATGATGTAATTATAACACATGGTGCATTTTTTTTTTTTGTTCTGCCGGATATACAGTAATGCCAAAAGAAGTGATGAGTGAGGAAAGCATTCCTTTTTTCTAGCCTTGTCTGGCAAAAGTTGGTTAAGTATAATTTGATTTATCCCAGCAAATAGCCTCACTATAGGGCAATGCTCCTCCGTATTGCCTGTGTATCTCTGTGTACTATTCAACCTCCCGTCTGCTCTCAGTGGAAAACCTGGCGTACGAGGGAAAGACGTGGGTGAACGACAAGCGGCAGGCGTGGTCGGGGCTGGACTACGGTGACTCCTCGCTGGCGGTGGACGGGATGACGGAGACGAATCTAAGAAATTGTGCTGTGGTGGACAACTCCAGGGTGGAAGAGCCTGTGTGGATGGTGGATCTGGGCAGGCGGAGGGAGGTGTGGGGAGCGGTCATTACCACGTGGCAGGGGCGGGGGCAAGGTGAGTGGGGAAGGGGGCAAAAAGAAGAGGGCTGAGAAGCAAGGGGGTGGAGGAAAGGATGGGGGGACTAGAAGGTGAAGCGAGACGGGCAAGGAGGATACAAAGAAGCATAAAAGAGTACAAAGGAGAATGTAAGGGGTGGAGGGAAGGAAGGAGAGAAAGGGGCGGGGGGGAGACGAGAGGGTAGAAGCAGACGGGCAAGGAGGGTACAGTGGCGTAGGTCTATGCGAGTAAATGGACCAAAGGAAAGAAAAAACAGCAACCAATTTGTCTGTCCTTTCGAGGCTGTGTTATTAGGTAGGCTATAACTAAGGTAAATAAAATAGTCTATGAACTCAAGATAATGATAGGAAAGCAGGTTAGAGGAGGAGAGGAAAGTGGAGTAGCTATGGGAAGTGAAAGGAGAGTAGATGGAATGGGTCAAGGAAAGTAGAAGAGGAGGTGGAAGGGGAGTAGAAGGGGAGAGGAAAGATGAGTAGAGGGAAGGCAAAAAGGGAGTGGAGGACGGGAAAGGGGGAGCAGAGAGGCAAGAGGAAAGGGAAGTAGAGAGAAGGGGAAAGAGGGATAGAGAGGAAGGGGAAAGACGGATAGAGGGGTGGGAAGCAATGTGGGTTGGGGGTGAGGCAAGGGGGAAGGGGGTGACAAAGTAAGTAGAGAGGATGTGAGATGAGTAGAGGGAGGCGAGGAGAAGGGAAATTGTGAGGTGGGGGGCTGGATATCCTCACACACCGAGGGGGGTGAAATATGAGGGGGAAGGGTAAAAAAAAAAAAAGGGTGAGGCGAGTGTAGGGGAGGAGTAAGAGAAGTTTATGGTAGTAGGGGGATTTAAGTGAACTGAGGAAGGAAAGGGCAAAATATATAAGATGGAAAAATGAACAGGGTCAGGAGCTAGATGGGTAGGGAAGGGCAAACAGTGAGTAGGAGAGGGGATATGAGTATGGAAGGGGAAGTGAGTAGGAGACAGGGGAATATGAGTCGAGGGAGGGAGGGAGTGGAGGAGAGTGAATTAGGTATTATGAGGAGAGTAAATTTGGCAACAGATGAATGTACGGTATTAGATGGACGATGAATTTATTAAGATAGGTAAGCAAGGTCTAGAGATGAGTAAAACAGTAGAAGTACAGGTAGTCAGGGGATTCATGTAAGAGGATTGTGAATAAGAAAGAGGGGTGGGTACGGCAGGCGGAGGGGGAGTCAAGGCAACGGCAGGGTTAGCCCCCACATGGTCAGAGTAACACCAGGGTTGTAATCCAGTTAAGCAGGGAGTGGGTCACAGAAATCTGAGGTTGCTATACTGCTTTTACACTAACTTGGCCTAAAATTACCATCTTTCCATCCTTAAATCTGAACTGTAGCAATAGATTAACACTTGAATATGGTGCTAGTCATGAAGAAGTGCTATGGAAAGGACGTTGAGCCACAGCATTTCTCATTCTGCCACTGAGCTGCGTATAATGAGCAGCATCTAGGCCAAGTTAGTGTAAAAACAGTATAGTAGCGTAACCTTCAATCTTCTTATGGTCGAGACAGCTCCAGCATTCTATTAAAACAAACTCCAAATTATTTATTCAGCCACAAATGAGTTATAGGAGCATGAGAGTGTAAATGATAGGGGTAGGCAGCAATCTCAGGCCCTCTGGATATCACATACCGAGCGAAAATCGCGAAGTAATGGAGGCAACTGTCCATTACTCTTATATAGTTAACTATTAAGAAAAAAGTGGATGTGACGGGAGTGTTACAATAAAAAAGGCAAGTGTAACATAGCCTTATATTCTCTTCAGCTTCAGGAGGCTCTCTAGCACCTCTTATTTAGCGATATATTATACATATTACGGGTTATTACTCACTTGTATGCTAAGTAGACTTTTGCGTCGGCACAGACTGTTTATAGAACACTTTGTATATAGTCAGCATACAGCACCTCCCATGAGAGATATATGCTGATGACTTGGTGTTGATTGCGAAGGATGAGATGGTGGCATAGGAAAGACATAGGAAGCGGAGAGATGGATTGGAGCACAAGGGTTTGAGAGTATAAACGTGGATAAAAAAAAATAGCAGAAAGAGCATAGCCATCTGCAGTCTGCCAAAACAGTGCGGGAAATAATTCCATTTTGTGCAGTGTCTGTAATAAATGGGTGCATAGGAGATGCAGTGGTATTAGGGGTAGGCTGAAAATAATGCTGCTTTCGAGTGTGCAGTATGTAAAGGAGAGCATGCAGAAGGAGAAAGGAAGGAAAGGATTAACGTTGCTGGAGAGTCTCGAGTGTGTAGAGGAGTTTGGTTAATTAGAGGAAACAGTGTGTGCTGGAGATGGGGCTGGAGCCGTCTCAGCGACAAGGGTAAGTAGGGGTTGCATGCACCATTTGTTAGGAGTTTAATACTGTATAGTATTTAGACTTGGACATTAAAGGAGGAGGATATTCATAGGTTCAAACGTTTCAGATATAGGAATGATCAGATGGATGTATAGTGTGCCCTTAATTGTAAGTTTTTTTGGGGGGGAGGGGATAGTATTGCGAATGAATATTTGAGAGGAAAGATGAAAC
>JAGKTI010041571.1:0-10228 GCA_018397915.1 Birgus latro
ATTCCATTAACCCCTATATGATCTGCACAACTCTAGTTTTCTAATCCGGTTGATGGCAGACGATTATATTCTGTTTCAAGTCAATCGTAACCTTAGTGCCAACCCCTTCAATCCCTCAGCTTAGTTGGAATTTCACTTTTGCTACTTATATTTTTTTTCCCACCGTACGAGAGGATCTGTTAGTGAAATGCTTAATGAGAGACTGCACCTGAGACTTTTACCTCGAAAAGTCTCACCAAAGCTTAATGGATACGTCTGGCGGATTCAAGTGGTTAAGCTTAGTAAAATCGGTGGTTATGCTTAGGAAAAATCAGTGTTTAAGCTTATTAAAATCAGTGGTTAAGCTCAGTAAAATCAGTGGTTAAGCTTGGTAAAGTCAGTGGTTAAACTTAATAAAATCAGTGGCTTAGTAAAATCAGTGGTTAAACTTAATAAAATCAGTGGCTTAGTAAAATCAGTGGTTAAACTTAATAAAATCAGTGGCTTAGTAAAATCAGTTGTTAAGCTTACTAAAAAATCAGTGGTTAAGCTAGACTTTCTCGAGACGTTGTGGCATCAGGCTTATTTAGATGTGATACCCGTAGACTTCAGGCTGAAATTGCCCTTCTCCTGCAGTCCACTAGCCTCCTCTCTCGGGGTAGGGCGGAAGTTGACGAGCGTTTGTATAACCAGGCAGAAGATCCGTCCTGTTATGTCATTGCCACCACGAGAAGGCGTCTCTCTCCAGCACCACGCTCTCGGGTTGAAGGGGTTAATGTTGACGTCACGCGATAGACATCCATCGACTTCACTTTCATCAAATTTCGTATCCCACCAGTTATGTTATGCCCTTATTATTATTATTATTATTATTATTATTATTATTATTATTACTATTGTTATTATTATCATTATTATTATTATTATTATTATTATTCCTGTAGCATGCTTATAACAGTGTGTCAGAGTTGAGAAATTTGGGAATGTTTTTGATCCCGCAGTGGACTGATATGGGTAGATGATGATGATGATGATAATGATGAATGTTAAAGGTGGTGACAGAGATACAAGTTGCAATAATGATGAGGATGGTGAAGATAAATCCATCCATCAATAGCCAGACGCCATAATCCCGCCAGGGGTGGACGGGGAGGGGCATTAACTTTCCCCCAACGCAGGTGTTGACACGTAGGAACACACCTGGGTTGGTTATATGATTACCACCCAGCGTTATAAATGGTTTCCTGGCTTACAGGAAACCGTTAGGCTTGTTACTCAGTGTAAAGCCACCTGAAAAGGAAAGAAGAGTAATAAAAAGGGACAGGAATGATGGGAGAACTAGGAAGAGAGGAGGGCAGACACAGAAAAAGAATGATAAAGGCGAAAGAAGAAGCAGGCAGCACTACATCAAGTGAGTGGATGATGGTCGCCGCCACCTACCACCACTGATAAAAGTGATAATGACTATAATAAATGATATGATGATGACGATAATTAATGGTGACAACGATACACCATTAAAAAGAAAAACGAATGAATAAACACAATAACAAATTCCCTTTCCAAGCCACAACAGATATGAAAACTACTTTAATTAAGGGACAGGAAACAGTTTCAGAAGTTTCCCCAACCCTCATCAGTTTTATGGCTCGGAGATTTTTTGTTTTTTAGTTTTTGTTATTATTTTTTTGACCTGGGATTAATTTCCAACCGCTCCTCCATCACTGTGGCTTTAATCCCTTCAGTCCGAATACTTACTTTATATTTCACTGTTTTTACCTTTTGATTATTTTATCCAGGTGAGGAGAAATTAGAGAAAATAAAGTTATAGAGTTATCCCGGCCATAATGGGGTTGATATTGACGGCTCCTATGATTCAGTGTTAGTTAGATTTGCTTGATGTTAGAGGGATTAGAATACTAGATTTGTCCCGGTCATGAGGGGGTTATTGGTGACGGCTAGTGTGACTCAGTGTTAAAGAGAATTGTTTGGTGTTAGATGAATTAGAAAGCTAGATTCGTTTCGGTCATGAGAGGGTTGATGGTGGCAGTATTAACAGTCCTAGGCTCCTGTGACTCACTAGCAGCTGAAGAAATCGTCTGATGTTGGTACAGCCTTCATATCCCCTTCACTACGAGAGGTCTTCCCTAAGTCGAATATAAGCGTCTGGAGGCAACAAGAAAAAGTCGCTAGAATATGCCACCTGATTTCAAGAAAGTGTTGGCGTCTTACCACGGATTCAGAATTTTGTAGCTAGCTCTTTCATGGCTGTCGGATTCATTTTATTTCGATTTGACATTACTACTACTACTACTACTACTACTACTACTATTAAGCTTCGCGCTGTAAATGGCGAAGCTTATCATTTTCGTTTTATTATTTTTCTTTGCACATTTTTTCTTAGATCTTGATGATATCATACAGGAAGGTTCCCTAGAGTAACCCAAGTACTTGTGCCAAATGTAAATGACCCTGACCTATTTTTGAAGGTCATATACTCACTGATGGTGCAAAAAGTGCATATTTAAAATTGAAATATTTCATAAAGTTATTGAGATACAACTGTCTGGTTAAGAAACCTATGATAAAAAAAGTTTCTGAGAATTTTGCCTGAATATTTTGCTGTTTAGCCAAATGGAAAGTACCGAATTCAAATCTGCTCAGTGTTTTCTTTATCGCATGTTTTAGAGAAAACCACAAAAGCTGCAAAACTGTAACTTTACAGATATATAGGTGTGGTGCTTCTTTTGATCTGAAAGGAATATGGTTACAGTTAAGCATACAATTAGCCAGTTACTGAGACAAATGTAAAATGTACCCATGCGTTCTTCCACACCTTTGTCTTCAGATCTTGTTGATATTACACAAGAAGCTACCTTAGGTTAATCTAAGCACATGTTCCAAATATGAATGACCTTGAACTGCTTTTAAAGGTCACAGACTTGTTTATGATGCCATGATTTCATACCATGTATACCAGTAATAATTATGGCGAAGCTTTCTTGTTTTGGCCACACAGTAAGTAAATAAGTAACTAGTTATTATTGTTAGTAGTAGTAGTATTGTCATCTTTATTACTACTACTACTACCACTACTACTAACCATTATCATGATCAGCTGGAACAAAACACTAGATTTTCCCTGACCATGGAAGGGTTTATAAAAATGTGCATGAACTGTTGCGTGCCGATTTTACTCTACCTTGGCCCACATTTTCTTCCTCTTGCAGCGTATATCACGTGGCCCAGCGGCAGAAAAAGACATTGCTACGGCTCTACATCCTTTCCATAGCACTTCTTCATGACTAGCATCGTATTTTAGCATTGAGCCATTGATAAAACTCTTCAAGCAAGGTGGAAGAATGAGAATTTTAGGCCAAGTTGGGGTAAAGTCTAGGCAGCCGAACCAGTGGACGTCAAAAATATTAAGCATATATTTACAGTCAAAGTATTGGTAATTTAAGGGACACTATTTAAAAGTAAACCTAGGTAATTCATTCAACCACATAACTCGGTATTAGATGCTGTTTTTATTTTGTGTTAATCACGACGAATGTAGATAATGCACTGCATATAATATTGTTTGTATGACCCGTGTATTCATTAATGTTATATTGAACACCTGAACACAATAAATGATCTTGTTTTTGTTGTAATAGATGGTTAGAGGTAGAAAATCGGTGCTGTACCAAGCGATTTTATTTCATGATAAACTGTGGCTTGAGAGAGAGAGAGAGAGAGAGAGAGAGAGAGAGAGAGAGAGAGACTATGATCGTAGTCAGTTGGCTTAGCACAGTGACTAAAAGGGAGAAAACGAAGCTAATTATTAATCTCCCAAAGCTCTGAAGAATATCGCTATCAGGCTGTTATGACTGACACTCAGGCTCCTATGACTCACACTCAGGCCCATCTGATTCACACTCAGGCCCATCTGATTCACACTCAGGTCCATATGACTCACTCTCAGGGCCATATGACTCACACTCAGGCTCTATGACTCACACTCAGGCTCTATGACTCACACTCAGGCTCCTACGACTAACACTCAGTTAAATAGAATTGTTTGCTAGTCGAAGTCTAGTAAATGAACTGTTCCGCACATGAAAGTGTTGGTGATGACATTATTAACAATCTTAGACTCCTGTGCCTCATTAACAACTAAATAGATTAATTTTATCTGGAATAGGATGCAAGAGTTGTCCCGGCCATGAGAGAGTAAGGCCTGTTAGTTACAGTATGGACGCTCAGGCTTCTATACCTCACTCTCAACTGACGAAAATCGCCTGGCATAAGTGGAATAGAGTACCTTTTAATTTTGTTCTCTCGGCCATGAGATTGTACAAAGTCTCAGGCACCCATCTTCACTCTCACCTGAATATTATCGCTTGACGTTACCTGGAAAAGTTCTACCGTTGAGATTATGAACATTCCTGTTACTCACCCTCAGCTGAACAGTATCGTCTGACGTTAACTGGAGTGGTACTAGAGTTGTTCCATCCACGAGAGGGTTAATTGTGATGAAATTAAAGGTGACAATATCAACTCTGTCAGCCTCAGTTGAACGCTTAGCTGAATACCATCGTCTGACGTTAGCTGGAAACGACTACTGGTACTGGAATTGTCCCATGAGAGAGTCAATGGTGCTAGCGTTAATAGTGACAGCTTGGCTACTCTCAGTGTGCAGGAGCTCAGGCTAAGCTTAATAAAACATTTTGATGCTAGCTGAAATAAAGAACTAGAGAAGAAACGACCACGAGAGGGTTAAACCACCACGAGAGAGTTAAACCATACACTGAAAAATGTAATTGTCTAATACTTCAACATCAAAAAAAAAAAAAAAAAAAAAGGAGAGAAAAATTAATATTATGGAGGTACTAAAGTTTAATATTGTGTGGTTGAGGCGTAAGATTAATTCATTTATATATCACAGCTAGATAGTGCCATACATATTCTGTTCTATCCATGTATAGCCAGACACCTTAATCCCGTAAGGAGTGGCCACAAATGAATCGCCTCCACGTTGCCCTGTCCCCTGCCATTAAACTTCCCTTCCCCCAGCTCACACACCCCTCTCTCATAGATATACATATTTTTTTTTTATGCAAGAAAGAAGGAACCAAAGGCCTCTCCACGCCATCCCACTATCCCATCCTTGGTCTCCCCCTCCCTTTCTCCCCTCTCCCTCACTCGCATACACTCTCTTCGTTAATCTATCACGCTCCATCCTCTCCACATGGCAAAACCACCTCAGTGTATTTCTCCTGACGCTTTCTATCACATCCACATCAAAACCACAATGTTCTTTCACTTCCACATTTGTCAGTCCGTCTCTCCACGTACATGCTCCTTTCAAGTAACTCATTTCCACTGCTCTCACTACTGACTTTTGTCCCTCCAACAAGGCCCAAGTTTAGCTTCCATACGTTAGAGTAGGCATCACAATTATGTCGTGCGGCAACTTGTTTACTCACTTCCCTATTTCTTATCACTGCTTTCAAAGAACAAGCAGCCATTCTTCCCTGCTGCATCTTTTCAAGCCCCTCATCATCGAAACTTCCATCTTTACTCATCACACAACCTAAGTACTTAAATGCACTCACATTTTCCATTTCCTCACCATCCATCCTCACTGTTCATTCAGTGACTTCATTTCTCTCAAAGACCACAGCTTTGCTCTTCCCTACATTCACATTTAGATTTCGTTTCCTACACACTCTCCCAGACTGATTCACCGAGCCTTGCTGTTCCCCTTCGTCGTCACTTAACACTACAGTATCATCTGCAAACAACAGAACAGGTAGCTTCCAAACGCTGCCCTCTCTCATTAGGGCCGGTCCAACATCCATTGCTTTACCTTTTACCTCTTTTATAACTCCATCCATATACAGACTGAACAGCCACGAAGACATGACACTTTCCTGTTCTAACCTATCATTAGAAAATTTTACTCAGTTCACCATCCACACGCACTGCAGCCATAACGCCCTCAAACATACTCTTCACGGCATTCAACAGCGTCCCATTTACTCCATATATTCTTCATATTTTCCACATTCCATATTTTTCCACTCTGTCATAATTATGCTTTCTCCAAATCCATGAAGGCCACATACAACTTCTTTCCCTTCTCTTGAAACTTTTCCACTAATCACCTTAAAATGAATATGTAGTCCCTTCCTGAAACATCCCTGTTCTTCGCCAACTAATTTCTCTGTTCCCCAACTCCGTCAATAAGTATCCTACCATATACTTTTCCTATTACACTAGGAAGACAAATGCCTCTATGATTACCACACACTCTTTTTTTTCCCTTTTTCCTTTGTAGTGGAGAATAATTATACCTGACTTCCAATCCTCCGGGACTCTACCTTCCTCCCATGCCAGTCTGCACGTCTTCCACATCCATTCTACTACTATCTCTCCACCGTGCTTCAACATTTCACCACACACTCCATCGATTCCTTGTGCATTCCTCATTTTGACTTTCTTCATTGCCTCCACTACTTCCATCCTACTGATCTCTTCCTCCATTCTCACCTTCCCCCTTCTCCCAGCCATTCCCCAGCCACTTATACTAGGATTACTTTCACTCTCTATGTTTATCAGTTCCTTAAAGTGTTCTCTCTATCTGCTCACCTTTCTCCCTTCTCCACTAGCAATCTGCCATTTTTATCTGTCACTGTCCTACTACCTTTCTTATCACCTTGTCTAACTCTCGTTACCTTCTTTCAGAACATTTTTTTTTATAGTCCCGTTACTTTACACTCAGATTCCTTCCAACCTCCTCGTCCACTTTCTTCTCACTCTTTCTTTCTAATCTTTCACCTCTCTTCTTCTCTACATATAACTCTCTATTCCGTCTCTCAACTTCCTCTAGGCCTCTGCTTCCCATCCACTCACTATTATGCTTTCTTCTTTTGTGCCACAGCCTTTCTCACCTCTTCATTCCACTGTGCAGTTCCTTGTGCTCCCTTTCATGGTCTCTTCACCCCACACAACCTCACATGCTGCACAGATTTCTTCTATGAATACCTTGCACACACCTTCCACATCCCCCATCTGCTCCAAATCACATTTACCTAGTCGCTCCTCCACTTCTCTCTTATATTCTGCCTTTTTTTCATCCTCATACAACTATTCTACCCTTTTTGTGTGGACTGCTTCCTCCTGCCTTTCTCTTCTTTTATTTATCCATTGCAGTTGTTCCTCGACTTTCACTACCACCAAGTGGTGATCAGAGAGTCCATTTTCCCAACTTTTGTATGTTCTCGTATCCACCATTCATCTTCTCATTCTTGCATCCATACATACATTATCATTCACTGCCTTCCGTTCATTCAGTTCACCACCCACCCTTCTCATCACTCGCCATGTACACTCATACCTGTTGATCCTTTTCTGTTTAAAGAAAGTATTGGCTATCACCAACCCCCTCCCTGCACAGATGTCCACAAAGCACTACCACTGTCTTCCACTTCTGAGGGCACACCCCAGTCACCAACTACTCCATCCACCTCTAGATTCATTACTTTGCATTCATATCTACAATCAAAAACACTCTCTCACTCCTCCAAAACTTTTCTTTGCATGCTTTCACTTTTGCCCAGAACTCTTTTTTCACTCTGCTTGCACGGTCTTCTGTTGACGCACATACACACAATGGACCATGCTTGTATTCCTACTTTGAATCTTCGTCACACCAACCTTGAACCAACTGATCCATATTCTTTTATATTTTCCTTCCGTCTCTTGCACTCAAGAATACATACATCCTCCTTTACCCTATCACTCTCACCTACTCATGCACATATACCAGGTCCATATTACCACTCTCTCTCTCACACACACCTCGTCATTTGGTCTCAGTCAGTCCACATATATCCACTTTTGCATCCTCAGGCACCTGGGATATCTCTTTCCCTTTCACCTTATCCTTCGCACCCCTCACATTCCACGTTGTGACTCGCACCATGTCCTGTGTCTGGTCCTTGTCGTCACATGTGGGTCAGTCCTGGTCCGAGACATTTAGTTTGTCTTTTTAGTTAGTTGTTTTCCAGGGAGGGGCACTAGGGCTCGGCCAACCCACTTGTTGACACGTAGGGAACACGTATGGGTTGATTATAAGGTTACCACCCAGCGAATTAAATGATTTCCTGGCTTGCAGGAAATCATTTGGCTTGTTTCTCAATATAGAGTCACCCTGGAGTAGAGCAGCACTACAATGAGTGAGTAGGTGAGGAGCACCCCACCAACCAGTTATATTCACTTTAAAAATATGACAAAAAGGCCCCTGTTACTCTATATAAGGAGTTATGGCCAAGGCTAGGTAGTCTTAGTCCAGTACATGTAAGGGGAGTTGACCGGCCTTCTCCCTTGGCAGCATTACAGTTAAATGTTACAGGAATGATGGATGGGTGTAAAAGTGGACTGTACGCTGCCAGTGGATAAACCAGGCATGATAAGCGATGCTGGGTTGATGGACGAATATTACAGCAGCTCTGGAAAATACACGAATAAAAAATATTTATACCTGCCGCCAGCCACTTTGTCTCGTAAGCCCCGTCCCCTCTCACCCACCGCCCAGAGAGTAGGAGGCTATAGACTTGAGGCCGTGGTCCTTATTCTCGTCGTTAAGGAAGCTCCCTAGTACCTCTTCCTTAGCTATTTATTTTTGGATATGGCTGGTTAACGTCAGCTTGTATGTTACTTACGTTGAAAATAGTGGAAATGGAATTATTTAAATGGCACAGAATCATGAGCAAAATAAACAACTTTGGAAGAGGTGTCACGGAGCTTCCTTAACAGGCGAATATATGGGCCTAGGATCTCAGGAAGAGGATGCGAGAGTCCCGCTGCTTAACAGAGGGTGTAGTGTAGAGATAGTTGGTACAGTGTAAATAGACAGTTCACAGAATAGGAATGCAGGATGATATCAGCAAGTGGACGCTTAAACAAGGTAGATGGTTTAGTGACACGGGTTTAATCAGGCGGTAAATGAATGGTTTAGAACAGGAACAGATGGTACAGGAAATTGGACTATTGGAGGTGGGTGTTTGTGAGGGCCGGGTTCAGGTAGTGGTCGTTTCAACGCTCATTAGTCCCAACAAATGCATTCAATTTCATGGTGGATATTTTAGCTCGGGCAAAATAATACCCCACAGTCGAAAATGCCGTCCATATTTCTACACCACAATAGCCACCGGTATTGGAGGGTTTTCCTGGTAGGTGGTGGCGACCATCATCCACTCGATGTAGTGCTGCCTACTTCTTCCTTAGCCTTTATTATTCTTTTTCTGTGCCTGCCCTTCTTTCTTCCTATTTCTCCTATATTTCCTGTCACTTCTTACTGCTTTTCTTTCCTTTACAGGTGGCATTACATTGAGTGACAAGCCAAATGGTTTCCTGCAAGCCAAGAAACAATTTACAACGCTGGGTGGTAACCATATAACCAAACCATACGTGCTCCCTACTTGTCAACAAGTGGGTTGGTGGAGGGTTAGTGCCCCTCCCCGTAAAAAAAAAAAAAAAATAACTCAAAGTCAAATGGCCACCCCTTACGGGATTATGGTGTCTGGCAATAGATAGATAGAGATAGATTGGAGTTCTTTTTTTTTTTTTTAACTCTAAGGCTCCTATGACTCACCCTAAGTGGAATTAAATAAGCTGGTGTAAATTGGAATAAGATGCTAGACTTGTCACGACCATGCAAGGGTTAACGATAACAGAATCAGTCTTCTATGGTGCGTATACTCGTCGGTCAAGGAAGCTCCCTAACATCTTTTCCTAAGTGATTTATTCTGCTTGTTACTCTTACCATCCTCTGCTGTGTCATTTAAATAATCCAAATACCACCATACTCAGCATGAATAACTTACAAAATTTATATAAACCAGCCGTATCCACAAATAAATCGCAAAGGAAAAGGTGCTAGGGAGCTTCCTTACCTTCCGAGAATATGGACCAATAAGTCAACTGAGAAGAGACTACTAGAGTTGTCTGGACGATGTGAGGGTTAATGTTGACAGTGTTAGCTCTCAGGGTCCTGTAACTCACTCACAGCTTGATGAAATCTTTTGGCGTTAAATGAATTAGATGTTATTATTGTCGAGACCATGAGAGAATTAGTTTTGCTTGCCTCGTATTATTATTTATTTATTTATTTATTTATTTATTCGTTCATTCATTCATTCGTTCATTGATTGATTCATTCGTTCGTTCATTCATTTGTTCGTTCATTCATTGTTCATTC
>JAGKTI010041572.1:0-10227 GCA_018397915.1 Birgus latro
ATCATCCATATGACAAGGCTTCCGTATTGTGAATAGCCTGCACAATAAGAATAACTAGCTAGTTATTATTATTTTTCTTTGCAGTTTTCATCATCGGTCCCTATGATATTACACATGAAGGACCCCTAGGGTAACCCAAGTCCTTGTGCCAAATGTAAATGAGCTTGACCTATTCTTGAAGGTGATATATGCAAATTTATTCTAATAACTGCATATTTGAAATTGAAATATCTCAGAAACTAATTGCGATACAGCCATTTGATTGAAAATCCCACAATAAAAATGTTTCCTGAAAAATTTTGGTTGCAAATAGCCTAGTAGATAGTGCCTAATTCAAATTTGCTCAGTTGTTTCTTTTGCAGCACGTTTTAGAGAAAAATACGAAAACTTACATGCTGTAACTAACCAGATATATAGCTGTGCTCCGTCTTATGAACTGCAGGGAATATGGTTGCAATTAAGATGCATTAAGCCAGTTTTTGAGACAAATGTAAAATTTATTCATGCGTTCCTCGATACCTTCCTCATAAGATACCTTGATGTTACACAAGAATTTACCTTAGTGTCTTCAGATCCTGGTTATATTACACATACCTCGTATACCATGACGTGGGGGTGGACGATGGTGTAATGGTTGCACACGCCTCACAAACGAGAGTACCCAGGTTCGATTCCCGTCGACCCTGAGACCTTTAGGTGCGGTCTCCTTTCCCCTAGCCTGTTCATACATAGAATTAAAACGGGTGCCCGGATGTAAAAGTGACAGTTGCGTGTCGTATTCCAGGGGAATATTTGAGAGGTTACTTTCCTTGTCTGTTCACCACCATTCATAACATGAAGCTTTCTTACTGTGGTTACGTAAAGAACAGAGTCGTATTTTTCCGACATTTTCAAGTCAAGATCATCTAGGTATCCATTTTCATTGATATTGAGTTTTAAGTGGGTGTCATGAAAACGGGTCGGCAAGATTGTATTGCCTTTACCTCAGAGCCATCTATAAACATTCGTTAGGGCGCCATATGGCTGCCTTGGGAGAATTTCTGCAAATAGAGGATTTAAATTATATCATTCGTCATGTGACCAACCAGACGGGGCTTTTGCTTGAAATTTTGTCATCAGATGAAAGGGCAGCTGAACCGCTGTTGTTGGACAGAAGATAGTATTGCCAATATCCTCAAGACACTCACGCTGTGGTAGCATTATGGAAAAACAAGAATACAATTGCTCTGGGGCCTGCAGTGAGGCTCTTTCAAACAGTTTGCTGTAAAAAGTAACTAGCCATGTCAAATAACCTTAAATGGGAACTTTTATGTCTCGATGGGTTTAAATAAAGAACTTTTACTAAAATTGCTGCTACACGGTGCCACCACAGGTGTTAGCTGACAGCAAGTTTGGATTCTCCATGACAAATAAACATATATGGAACCACTTTTATGTCTGAATAGGTCATAAGCTCTTTCTTCTTCTCTGTTGAGTTTGGCTCGACTTCGGTAGCACTGGGTTTGTTTACAAAATGGTAGGTCAGTATCTATCAAAATACCTCGGAAGGAACATTAATTGATCATGACTAGTCATGCTCAAAATTCAAAATCGTTTTGACTTTTGATGTTCACGAAAAAGAGTATCAGCGATATCAAGATTAGTCAAAATATCTTGACTTTTAACCGCGAAAACGCCGCTTAGGAAACGGGTCATTATTAGTCTCCACCTATTACAAATGTGGAGACTATTATTTATGCTGGTCTTATTATTACTGGGGAATTAGAGTCTCACGACGATTTCAGGAGAACCGTAGGTTCCGGAAGGAATCTGAAAGGCTCAGGTTGCGTGTCTTGGCATTGGCCATTGCTGACAGAAAAAAAATCCAAATCCTTTATGTGCAGTGGCAGAAAGAGTCATATCAGTATTATGAGTGGTAGGTGGTGGCGACCATCATCCACTCACTTGGTATAGTGCTGCCTACTTCTTCCTTAACCATTACCATTCTTTTTCTGTGCCTGCCCTCCTCTCTTCCTATTTCTCCCATCTTTCCTGTCACTTCTTATTGCTTTTCTTTTCTTTACAGGTGCTCCCTACGTGTCAGCAAGTGGGTTGGTGAGGGTTAGTGCCCCTACCTGTAAAACGAATGACTCAAAGTTAAGTGGCCACCCCTTACGGGATTATGGCATCTGGGAATAGATAGATAGATAGAGATGAGGTGGTCATGGCTAATGGAGATTTACACGGGACCTGAGAAAATAATCCAAAAATGAAACTTGGTGGGCCGATTCCTAAGAGTTAATTTCGTTTTATTAAAAAAAAATCAAGTATCCCCAATGAGGAAGAGGCCTTTGTAAGAAACAGTAAGTGGAAATTAATGGCTGTCCACAGGACAGATACAGAGTTCCAATTATTTTTCTTTGCATTTTTTTTCATTGATTTTGATGATAGTCCACATAAAGGTACCTTAGGTTAACCCAAGTCCTTGTGCCAAAAATAAATAAATATATAAATAAATAAAAGAAAAGAAAAGAACTTGACCTTTTTTACGATGATGTACAGTCGCGTTCATGAGTCCTGATACACATGTAGTTGTCTTGTATGCTGTTGTGTCCACCGTTGGTAGGATGTTGAACTATTTCACTTGCTAACCGACCAAATTATGTTCAGTGTATCAGACAGTAAGCACAAAAGTTCAGTATTCCAAAAGCAGCGAGCACTACAATAGACAACAAACCCACCTGTGTATCGGGACTCATGAACGTGACTGTACTTATTTATATTTTTTAAAATGTATATTTGAAGTTGAAAACACCCAGAAAGTAGTTGACGTACATATATTTGGTTCATAGTTCTAATTTTAAAATGTTTGTCAAAAACTTTGGCTTAATATTTTGCCATTTACCTGAGTGGAAAGTACGGAATTAAAAAATGCTGAGTTTTTCTTTGCAACACGTTTCAAACACACACACACACACACACACACACACACCCCTACCCAAACACTCACGCCCACGCTTACACACACACACACGAAAGCTTTAAAGCTGTAACTTTCCAGATATAGAGTTGTGGTCCTTCTCATGATCTGGAAGGAATTCGGTTACAGTTAAGCACATAATTAGCCAATTGTTGAGAGAAACGTAAAATTTACACATGCATTGTTCGAAACTATTCTCTTCAGATCCCTTGTTGATGATAAAATGTTACCTTAAGGTCTTCAGATCTTGTTTATATTTCACATACTGTGTGAACCTCCTTATTGTTCCTAAAGAAAATGGATAGGAAACTCGGTATTATTAGGCTTCACATAATATATAGGAGACTTTATCTGCCTGTATTATTATTTTTCTGGCCTCAGAGTCATGCGACGATTCCAGTAGAACCGGAAGCTGCAGATGGAATAAGAAGGGGCCAGGTTGTGTGCTCTGGTAAGGGCCATTGCTGATAGAAAAATATTTCCAAAATCTTTACGTGCAGTGGCAGAAAGTCACATTAGTACTCTGTTTGAGCGAAATAAGGTAGTCATGTCTACTGGAGATTTCACTGGGACATGAACTAGAAATCTGAAAATGAAACATAGCTGACCGATTCCTAAGAGTTTATTTCGTTTTATTTGAAACACGTCAAATCTTTCCAATGGGGTCAAAGACAATGTAAGAAACAGTGAGTGGAGCCTAGTGACTGTCCATGGGCCAGCTACAGAATTCTAGTTATTATTTTTCTTTGTACTTTTTTCTTCAGTCTTGATGATAGTACATATCAAGGTACCCATGGTAACCCAACTCCTTGTGCCAAATATAAATGAGTTTGACTCATTTTTGAAGGTGAAATGCTCATTTTATTATTTTAAAAAAAAATCATATTTGAAATTGAATTATCTCAGATCGTAGCTGAGATGCATTCTTTTTTTTTTTTTTTCTGAAAACCCGACGATAAAAATGTTTACCAAATAATTTGGCTTAATATTTTTTCATTTAGCCTAGTAGAAAGTACCGAATTCAAATCTGCTCATCTTTTTCTTTGTAACACTTTGTAGTGAAAACTGTAAGTGCTTTCAAGCAGAAGCTCTCCAGGTAAATAACTGTGGTCCCTCTTATGATCTGAAGGGATTATGGTTACAGTTAAACATACGGTTAGCCAGTTATTGAGACAAACACGGAATTTACATATGAGTTCTTCGACACCTTTGTCGTCAGATTCCTTGTTGATGCTATACAAGAAGTTACAATAGGGTCTTCAGATGTTGCTTATATTACAAATACCTTATTTACCATATGGAATAGTTTCCTTATTGTCACTACTCAATAAGTGTAGGTAATTAGTCATTGTTATAATTTTTATTTGCACTTTTTCTCGTCGATCTTGATGATATTATACTTGAAGACACCCTCGAGTAACCTAACTCCTTTTGCCAAATATAAATGGTTTGTCCTATTTTTTTATTGTGACGTACTATGTTCTAGAAATTGCATGTATGAAATTGAAATATCTCAGAAACTAATTGAGGATCATATGTTAAAAATGTTTGCTGAATCGTTTTGGCTTAATATTTTGCCATTTAGCCTTTTGGAACGGACCGACTTCAAAATTGCCCAATTTTATCTTTGCCACACGTTTTAGAGAAAAACACAAAATCTTTAAAGCTGTAAATTTTCTGGTACATAGCTTTGATCCCTCCTATGATATGAAAGGAGTATGACTGGAGTTAAGCATACAGTTAGGCAGGCATGTAGACAAACGTAAATTTCATGCATGCATTCTTCGACACCTTTGTCTTCAGATTCCTCGTTGCTGTTACACAAGAAGTTACATTAGTGTCTTTAGAACTTCTTTATATTACACATACCTTATATACGATACATTTTTATGGTGAAGCTTCATTATTGTGACTACACATTAAGAAAAGGTAACTAATTGTTATTATTATTGAAATATTATTATTACTGTTTTTCCATTTCGTTCCTCATGAGGTGAAATCTTAGTTATTCCACTGTTTCTCACGAAGTGGAATCTAGGTTACGTCCGTCCGTCCCTACATCTGTTGGTCCGTTCGTCCGTTTGTATCTCATAAACTATGATATTTTAGTGACTGAAGGGCCATATAGGACGATGATTCTCGTCTTTTTGAAATTTTGAAAGAATCAAATATGGCTGACCTATGACCAATTTTCTATTTCTGAAACATTGAATCCTTTATATCTCCTTTACTTTAGCAGTGAGGTAAGGTTGTAACGAAGTGGAGTATGGTGTCTCTGGGGATTGTAATTATTAGTTAGACTGAGGCCAAGTAATATTAGTTCGAGAGTTAATACCAGCACTATTACTTCTGTTATGACCGAGACAACTCTGGTAGTAACCTATATTCCAGCTAAGTTCCGACGGTTTTATTCATCGAAGAGTACGTCATAGAAACCAGAGAAAGTTCATGTTTATCCGCTAGTGGGTGAGCACAAATCCGCGTCAGTTTTTCAAGAGAAGACTTTGTGTCATTACGCTGTATAAAAGGTGATTTTGTATTTTTTTTTTTTTTGTACAAATTTTTAAACTTCTTTGTTCTCAGTCCGGGAATCAGGTGATGTCATCCAGTTTTTTTTTCTAGCTAAACCCTGACCTAGTAGAAGTGCGGTTGATGAAAACTGTGCAATACATGTAGTGCAAGAAATCTACTCTAAGCATAAGATGGCCGCACGAAGGGAAATATTAATAATAAACACATTGCTACTTCTTCACATTGTAATTGATTCTGTGAATTATTTACTCCACTGACACGATTTTTTTCTTTTAAGCTACTTGTTACCATCAATCGAATTTACTGAAATCTGGAAATTATTTCTGGTGATAAAGATAATAATAGAAAAAAATCCGAAGCAGTTCGAAAATTGTCCCTAAGTAACTGCTAGCGCCTGACGATAACACGAATAAAATATACAATACGTCATTTGACTGAAGAGATAGATAATCCTGTGCTACAAAATTATTTTCCTCCAAACAGATGGCTGTACAAGCTGGCATGCGAGCTCAAACAATGCCTCCATTCTAGTTTTATCCTCCATACAATCACAAGTAGAGCTAAAGAATCAGTCGTCCGCGTCCACCATTGTTCCCAGCAACTATTGTGCCTCGAGCCAGAAACCCAAACAAAATATAAATCCTCGGGGGAGAAGCCGGTTCGATACGAGTCTCTCTCTCTCTCTCTCTCTCTCTCTCTCTCACTCTGTCTCTCCCCCGCTCTCACACTCTCTCACACACACACACACACACACACAGCCACCTACGCAATCCTCCCTCTAAGGCATGTCGTGTTCTGGATCATATTATAGGGCCAGTAGTCTCGCCGGTTAGGAAGGCTTTGTTACGTTAATCCACCCTTTAAAGCTGTTTTTGTCACTATGAAAAGGACATGATGATAGATGAGAATAATAAGTTGTAATACGTAAAACATTCACAATAGAAGAGGTGCTACAAAGGCTTGATTGTCGTCGGTTCAGGAAGCTACCTAACACCTCTTTCTAAGTGGCTTATGTTTGTATATGGTTGGTTAATATCTTCTTATACTTTGTTTATGCGGAGTATTGCGATATTCGAAGGATTTTTATTGCACAGAAGAGGACAGTAAAGTGTAACAAAGGAAATATACCGTTTAGGGAAAGGTGTTAGGGAGCTGCCTCAGCCCACGAGAATACACACACACACACACACACACACACATTATATATAGATAGATAGACAGATAGATAGATAGATTAGAGAGATAGACAGATATACTGTATATGTAAAACAAAACAAAATAAATGTATGAAAAAGTTGGGAAGGTAGTGCGCCCCCTCCCCCTCCCCCCCAAAATAAGAAAAGGAACAATATCAAGGCAGTCAAACCGACTTATGAAGACAGTTCCAACTATGTCCTGTCACATTCATGAATAACTGACAGTTTTGGTTCTAGCCTGCGTTAGAGAGCTGGACAGGAAAGGATTTACTGCACTGCCAGACGAGTGCTACGCTTCCGCTGTAATGGAGGACAGATGTGTACAAATAGTTTAGGAGAGTATTGGTCACTGAAACGGAGGTAGCAAAATCGATGCAACACTGCAGTAAAGACGGAGAGGTTGAAAAATCAAAATGAGGAAGGGGGTGTTTGAGAATAAAAGCGTTTGACTTCAACCCGTTCAGGAAAGTTGCCCGTGGAAAGTAAGGATCCCCTCCTCACACGAACCGTACTCTAGAGAGGGTAGCAAAAGACCTCTGCATAAAGTCAAAAGTAGTGCTGAGGTAAAGAAAACATGAAGTCGGCCTACCACACCCGATCTCTTGAATTTACAAGGGAAGTAATGTGATCTTTTTGTAATGTGATCGTTCCATGATATATCCAAGAGAGAAAGAAACCCCAACGGATTTAAGAAACGAAGACGACTATGTTTTACAACGCTAAGTTTAAAAATATCCTCCTGTGAAAGATTTTGGCGGGTTGAAAGAAGTTAGAATTTGATATTTTTATGCATTAAAAACAAAGTTTTTTTTTTCACCCTAAACATATACCTTAGTCAGAAACCAAGTGTTCCAGAGCCTTATTCCGTGATAGCTAAAGTAACTGCTATGAAGAACACTGTGAGAAACAGTTAGAAATATGAAGGGTGGAGTAATCAACATACTAGTGGACAGCGCTAGATGTACAGCTCAGAAAAGTATTAAAGAACAGAAGGAAAGAGTTGGTGACAGAACAGAAACATGAGGAACACCATTACTGATAGCTTTAGGAGAGCAATGCCTTCCTAGAACAGCAGTGATAATTCGACCAGACAGGAAGCTAACGATGAAGATGCAGATAGAAATAAAAAAGCTGTCAGGGGACAATTTGAAAATTACTGACTTCCTTCAGACTCAGTCGGCAGCCTTTAAGATGTCAACAGCAATGCCGAAATTTTCGCTAAATTGCCGGAAGGAGGATGATCAAGAGTTGGAATATAAGAAGAGAAGATCGCCAATGTAGTGTTCCCCGCAGAACACAAACCGGGAGTCAAAGTGATGCTTCAAAATGCTCCCATTATGGATAAATTGAGAGATATTAGAAATACAGGATAGAAAAGTAATTGTTCTACATTTGGAGAGTTGAGAATGGTTACCGTTCTTCTGAAGAGGTATAATGTGAGCACTCTACCATATGGAAAATACAATACAACGACGAAGGCGAAAAAGTTTCCCCAGGTAGGGCGGTAGTGCTGAAGGACAGTTCTTGACATCAAAAGCATTAACTCCGTGAAGACCGTACTATACTTTCACTTTAACTTAGCCCAGAAATTTCATTCTCCAATCTTGAATGTAAAAAGATTAACAAGAGAGTACCCGTGTGATGCTGATCACGATGAATTGGTACAGAAATGATGTACAGCCCCTGTTAGTGTGGTCCGATATGTCATCCAAAGGGGGTGTTTCGAGATTGGTCTGCCGAAACTGAGTTCAGGGTGAGTTTGGCCTCTTTAGGTGTCGAATGGAGAGAAAATTATAGGATTTAGTTTTTTCGACCCCCCTGAGCCTCGTTTTGGACAAACCCAATATGGCCTCCATCCCAAGTAGGATATCTTCTATCTCCACAACTCCTTGATCGATATTGATAATCTTGATGTCCTTTATAGGGTTTTCGGTGATGCTGAGTTGATTGACAACACTTTCAAAGCAATTCGATGTCAAGGTCACGTGATTCGATCAAGGTCAAGGTAATTTTTTAGGTCTGAATTGACAAAAAAAAATTCATTGTCTTTGTGATTGGACTAACTTGACATGTCTGTGGAATGATTAGATCCCTCGGTCTGTGGTTCAATTATAGAACATTACTATCAGTTTTAGGTCAGGATTGACCCACACTATTGGCCAAATAGTGACTGATTTATATTTTATTTTTCTTTTCAGCCCAACGATGTGACATTTCTGCAGTGTTGCTCTTCACTACATGTACATGCTGACTTACCATCCTTGGGATACATCTGTGCATGCTGACTTACCATCCTTGGGACACATCTGTGCACGCTGACTTACCATCCTTGGGACATCTGTGCATGCTGATTTTCTATCCTTGGGACACATCACAACATACATTAGCATGGAAGGGGAAAACGTTTCAAAGACTTGCATTGTCTGCAATAGCAAGGGTAATTTAGTCGCAAATCCTTGTTTGAAAAGTATCCAAGAACTGTTTAATGCTGCCACTGAGGGAGCTGAATTAGGTGATTTGACGTTTAACATCAATGGTAGATGCATTTTCCAACCTCACACCTGCACAACTTTGGTGCGTTATCACAATGAATGTCGTAAGCACATAGTCAACAAAGTGAACGTTGAACGCGCCAGAAAACGGGCATCATCATATGGTCGTCCATCCTCATCTACAGAAAGCAGCAATGTAAGTGACAGACCGAAAAGAATCAAAGGTGTTCTTCCCAAAGCAAGAGTATGCACTTTTGCAGCATGTTCATTCTGTTCCCCAATATCTACAGACCCCCTGCACAGAGTTTACCCTGATAATCGAGGTCAGTTATTACTAGACATCAAGGATACTACAGGAAACAATGTTGTTCGTGCTTGTGTATCAGATCTGTCAGAGGTAGGTAGTGCTTTAGCACTGGAGAAGTATTATCACATGAACTGCCTGTGCAGTGCTCAGCGTACCTGTTCATCAAATCCACATAGTACCAAAGATGGAACCATGATCCGCAAAATCTGTGATACCCAGCTACTTATGTCAGTAACGGCAAGCTTGTCCGGTGATGGTGTGGTGTTGAACATGAACCAAATCAATAATGAGTACGCTGCACTGCTGAGAGAACATCACTTGGAATACAAATGGCATTTCAAGAAGTACCTCAAGGACTTAATTCTGAAAAAATTCCCAGATTTTGAATTTGTGAAACCAGTAACCAGAGAAGCGAAGCGTGTTGTGTTGTCAAGGTTCTTGTTGGGAAGTCGATGATGGGTTATTTAATACAACCAGAACAAAGTCGTGAGACGTATTATCAACGAAGGTGAGTTACAGGACTCTTGGGTTACTGAGTTTTATTGTAGATTTATCTTGATGGCGATATACAATGATCTTAGCGTGACGGCCAGTCTCCCCTCTCTCCTTACTCTGCCCTAATTGTGCTCTAGGGCATTCTTTTATCCCCTTCTCTCCTTTCTGATGTGAAGGGCTTCTCTCTCCCCTTTTATAAAGGTGAGAAAGGATGTTTAGGTAAGGTAGTAGTGTCTAATCGATCTC
>JAGKTI010041573.1:0-10227 GCA_018397915.1 Birgus latro
GTCTCTCCTAAGCTGAATAAACAGATATATTCAACTACAGAATATATATCATCCAAGTGAAGGGAAAAAACAGGATACGTGCACAACAAACCAATTAATTCAAAACACTAAACAAACTGGATAATGCTACACTAAACAGAGAAACACAAGACAAACCAACTGATTACAGAACAGGAACAGAACAAACCAAGTGATTTTGGGCTAAACATAAAGAAATACATGACAAACCAAGTGACTCTAGGCCAGTGTACATCTTCTCCAGTATAGCGAGGGCTGCACGGTACTGGTGGAGGTGGTACAATATGACACAATGGTTAAACTGTACCACGCTTCTCTCTCCCTCCTCACCACCTCCCACCTCCTCTATCTTCAAACCAGACTGCAAAAAAACAAAACAAAACAAAAAGAGAGAGAGACAATTTTCATATTCACCACCATCCTCTCCTATCCAGGCATCATGATATGAATGGAATACTGACTTTGTCTCTCTACTGTTTGTCATTTTTTTAAAAGCATCATGCCTACTGAATAACCTACATGAGCACAAATGTCTGCCAGCTGCTTCCTGAATGTGTCTGTCTTCTTCAGGTCACTTTTGTAGTACTCCACAACAGCCTTATTCATCACCACCTGCAATAGTATTAATTAATCAATTACAAGGATACCAATGGGGAATGACAGTCAGCATATTATGCAAACTAGTCAACAGTTCATACAAATCATCGGTTTTCACCTACTGGTATTCCTTATTTTGCAAAAAGCATATATTATATGACATTAACTTAGCACAAAGGATTCCAACAAAGCACAGCACATATTGTAACAATGAATGAATTTACTTTTCAAAACAATATATACCCTAACAGCCACATAAATAAACATAATCTTCCCACTATCCAACGAAATAGAGCCAAAGGCATGACCGGAAAGTGGTCTTGTCCAGATAGTGGCCTGAAGCTCCAGCACCAGTCATTCCTGACCCTAACCTAAATCACAAAATCACCTACCTACCTCCCTACCGGACATGCATAGCACTTATTTAAAACCCCATTCACATAAATCATGGACACAAAGCATGAATTAAACGAATTTTAACCAAAAAATGATGATTTTGATGAGAGTAAGGCAGAGGTGTTCACAAGTTGACAGCATAGTGTAAGTAAGTATCGGACATGGCAATCACTAAGAAAATCACCCTTTCTCACATCTTATGCACTAAAATATGTTATA
Organism: Birgus latro; assembly: GCA_018397915.1. Taxonomy (NCBI): domain Eukaryota; kingdom Metazoa; phylum Arthropoda; class Malacostraca; order Decapoda; family Coenobitidae; genus Birgus; species Birgus latro. The sequence goes on from JAGKTI010041573.1 coordinate 1,231, forward strand.
CGTTCATTTTTGTTTTCGTTTTTGAAGGCTCCAACATGCTTGCATGCGTCGGCCTTGGTCACCTAATGGCGGCTCACCATGCTGCTCGATCTTTGGCAGCCTCCGTGTTCAGTCCCTTAACCCTTAAGTCACACTTAATGACCTCGTCCCATGTTTTTCTCGGTCTACCCCTCCCAACCCCTCCCCCAGTATTAACACTTCTCACCCTCTGTACCCAATCATCATCCCCCATCCTCTCCACATGTCCAAACCACCTCAGCCTACCTCTCCTCATCACAACACCAATACACTCCAGTCCCATCCTACCTCTCAACTCTTCCATCATAAACCCAGCCCCCCCAGGCCTTGCACGCAGGGACGCACTGCACATCCACCTAATCATTGTCATTTCTGTATGTTTAAACCTGCGAAAATCCTCTTCCTTTACTGCCCAGGTCTCACTACCATACAGCATCACACTCCTAACACATGCTGCATACAAAGACCCCTTAGCACGTAAGGAGAGTCCTCTCAATGTCAGGAGAGGCAACAGCTCCCTGAACTTCTTCCAACCACTTCTCACCCTAGCAACGGAGCTAACTCTAGCCCCACCTCCGGCACATAACATGTCTCCCAAATAACAAAACTCCTCCATACACTCAAGAGACTCACCAGCAAGTTCAATCCTCTCACACCTAACAATCTCCACCTGCTCTCCCCGACATGCTGCACACATAAAATCAGCATTATCTTGCAGTCTACCTCTAATACCACTACATCTCTTGTGCACCCATTTATCACAAACACTGCACAAGATGGAATTACTTCCCACACATTTGTGGCATACTGCACATGGCCACTTTCCCTCTCCTCTGATTGTACCACCACCAACCCTAGATATCATCACTTTTGCTTTATCTGCATGCAAGCATGTTGGAGCCTTCAAAAACGAAAACGAAAACGAAAATGAACCCTTAAGCCCTTGTGTCCCATACCATCTCTCCACTTCTTAAATCTTTCCTCTGCCTCCTTTTCATTCTCTGCAATCAACACCAAATCATCAGCAAACAACATCTCCCACGGGAGTCCATCTCTGAAGTCACATGAGAGGGCTTCAAAGCACCATGATAAACAACAAGGGACTCAAAACTGACCCCTGATGCACACCAACATTCACGGAAACTCATCATTCAAAACTCCATTCACTCTTACCTGGGTGCGAGCACCCACGTACATGGCCATAAACACCATAACCAGCCACTCTTCCAACCCTAGCTTTCTCATTGCCCACTTCACCACCTCTCTAAGGACTCTGTCAAAGGCCTTTTCCAGATCAACAAAAACAAAATACAATTCACTTTTCTCTCCAATATATTTTTCCTGAAGCTGTAGAACAACGAATATGGCATCATAGGTCCCCCTGCCTGGCATAAACCCAAACTGCATCTCATCGATATTCACTCTTTCTCTAATCATACCTTCTAGAACTCTCTCCATTACTTTCATTATCTGATCTAAGAGCTTTATACCTCTGTAATTTCCCCTTTCCAGGGCATCATCCTTCCCTTTGTACACATTTACAATTACACTCTTCAGCCAATCATCTGGGACAACACACTCATATATAATCATATTTATCAGGTCAGTGACTAACCTCACCCAAGTATCTCCTGAAGCCTTCAACATTTCGGCAGTCAACCCAGACACGCCTGCTGCCTTCCCCACCCACATCCTGCCTATTGCCTCACTCACAGTAGCAGCGTCAATCAAAGGCCAAGGGCCAAACACTGGATCTGCTGGTTCCAAACCTTCCCTATCCCAGTCAAACTCCTCATTCAACAACCGGCTAGAATGCTCTCTCCATGCATCTTTAATATCCCCACTGTTCACCACTACCCTTCCTTCATCATTCTTCACACACTGCTCACATACAATATCCTGATTATCCCTCTTCACCTGATTTTCCACCCTAAAAATCGTATTTTTCCTTTCTCCATGATTTAGATTATCAAGTAATAGTCTCTGTGACTCAGACTTTGCCTATACAAACCATGAAATAAATAAATTGTTACCAGAAAATTATGATTTAGAGGTGAGTAGGGCAAAAATGTTCACCAGTTGACTAGATAGGGAACATATGTAAGAGACATGGTAATCACTGAGAAAATCACCTCTTTCACAGCCTGTGCACTCAAATATGGGACACAAAGCATGAAATAAATAAAATGTAACCAGAAAATTATGATTTAGAAAGGTGTGTGGGGCAAAAATGTTCACCAGTTTACTAGATAGTGAATGCATGTAAGAGACATGGTAATCACTGAGAATATCACCTCTTTCACAGCCTATGCACTCAAATATGGGACACAAAGCATGAAGTAAATAAAATGTAACCAGAGAACGAGGATTTAGAAGTGATTATGGAAAATATTTGGCAGCTGACAGTGTACTTACATGTCCGTGGTGGCTGTTTACCCCACCTCTAAAGCTCTGACAGTGGTGAAAATGCTCTTGAAGCATGTACAGTACAGTAATCCAGTGTTGAACTGAACTTAATCCTTAGCACTGTGAATTATGATTGTATAAACAAAAACTCACAGCAGTTCAGAGGCAACTGTTGGAGAGGCGGGAGGGGGAGACAGTGGGAATGTGACTGTAAACAAGGCCGTTCGGCGCCATGCGCCAAATTTAAACTTACGGGTCAAAAAAACAAAACGTATTCTTTTTCGTTTTTTTTGCAATTTTTTGCATTTTGGGGTTTCGAACATCAGCCTACGTTGTCCAAACAGTGAGGTAACCGGATAGTGGTCATCCGGAAAGTAGAGAGATTACTGTACTCTACAGTATTTCTCAATCCTTTTCCTACAATCTCTCCTACTTCCTCTTCTGCTGCTCAGAAGTTACGGTGACCACGGGAAGTAATTACCCAAATTATTGCAGACTAAGTTTGCTGTCTCAAGAGAAACATATGTGAACAAATAATGACAGAAAAGCTAAGATGGATATCAAAATGTCTGGTGGCTATAAAACAGGGTCACTTACGAAAAGGAAGGGGATTTGTGGATTAGTTATTTAAAGTAGCCACAGCAGACTGTGGTAAATGCATCTGAGAACTTCAATATTCATGACATTTACAGACCAGGAAAGGGCACAGGCCATGATAATGTGAACCTTGTGATGTTTTGTGTGTGCTGAATGAAACTAAGCTAGGAGTGCCAGTGCTGAAGTATACAGCAGCTGCCCATACTGTACTGAAAACCATTCTTTCCTTCTCCTGTGTTGTAATTTGCCAACTGCCTCCCTTGGCCCATGTTGTGAGACTTACCCCACTTGAGTCAACTCTGCCGGCATGTGACCTACCTCATATGAGAAGGATTTTTAACCCCTGCCATGCTGATTCTTTGTAAGGTAGCTGACCTCCCCTGAGTCATTGTTTCATAACCAAAGTATACTGTACCTCATATGAGGCTTGAAGTGTGGCCAGTGCTGACCTTCATTGTGCCTTATATGAGATCTGCAGTGTGGCAAGGGTTAACAATGCACTACAAAGGTTCTCATAGGAGCAGTGTTACACAGTTTTTATGGGATATTACGATATATATCATCTCTCATACCCAACCCCTACGTTGTGCTATGAAACAAAGTTACAGCAGTTAGTATGAACAAAATTCATGAACTTCCTGATCCATCAACCACGGCATTAACATCCGAAAGACTCAAACCTGTCTTGAAGAAACGTTTCTTGATAATAAAACCGAAAGCAAGGCAGATAATGGCTAAGTGACGATAATAATAATTCTTTCATTTGTTCATCATCCAATCCTACATTGCTCCATGAGGAGCGTTGCAGCCCGGGGTTAGGCAAGTTGGTCCTGACATTTAAGATGAGAGTGACAAGCCTCACTCATCCCTGAGTGGCAGTACATGAGCAATAAACCTCAACCATCCCTTGGATATAAACCTTCACCAGTTCAATCCGACTGGAGCGCCGTAATTACTCATTAAACCACCAGGCGCCAAAATATGGTTATATGGTTACCACCCAGTGTAGTATATGGTTGCCTGGTGTACAGGAAACAATTTGGCTTGTCACTCAGTGTACAGTCACCCACAGACAGAAGGAAGAGGAAAGAATGAAGGAAAGAAAGACAGAAGTGGGAGTGTGAAGTCACCCGTAACAAGAGGGACAAGGAATGAATGAAGGAAAGAAAGACAGAAGAGGGAGTGTGAAGTCACCCGTAGGCAGAAGGATGAGGAAAGAATGAAGGAAAGACAGAAGAGGATGGAAGGAAAGAAGGATGGAGGAGAGGAAACGTCAGACACTCTAGAGCAGCACTACATCAAGTGAGTGGATGGTGAGTGCCCCCACGTTTTGTTTCGTTTTTGAAGGCTCCAACATGCTTGCATGTGTCGGCCTTGGTCACCTAATGGCGGCTCTCCACGCTGCTCGATCCCTGGCAGCCTCCCTGTTCAGTCCCTTAACCCTTAAGTCACACTTAATGACCACGTCCCATATCTTTCTCAGTCTACCCCTCCCAACCCCTTCCCCAATATTAACACCTCTCACCCTCTGTTCCCAATTATCATCCCCCATCCTCTCCACATGTCCAAACCACCTCAGCCTACCTCTCCTCATCACAACACCAATACACTCCAGTCCCATCCTACCTCTCAACTCTTCCATCATAAACCCAGCCCCCCCAGGCCTTGCACGCAGGGACGCACTGCACATCCACCTAATCATTGTCATTTCTGTATGTTTAAACCTGCGAAAATCCTCTTCCTTTACTGCCCAGGTCTCACTACCATACAGCATCACACTCCTAACACATGCTGCATACAAAGACCCCTTAGCACGAAAGGAGACTCCTCTCAATGTCAGGAGAGGCAACAGCTCCCTGAACTTCTTCCAACCACTTCTCACCCTAGCAACCAAGCTAACTCCAGCCCCACCTCCGGCACATAACATGTCTCCCAAATAACGAAACTCCTCCACACACTCAAGAGACTCACCTGCAAGTTCAACCCTCTCACGCCTAACAATCTCCACCTGCTCTCCCCGACACGCCGCACACATGAAATCAGCATCATCTTGCAGTCTACCTCTAATACCACTACATCTCTTGTGCACCCACTTATCACAAACACTACACAAGATGGAATTACTTCCCACACCCTTGTGGCAAACTGCACATGGCCACTCTCCCTCTCCTCTGATTGTACCACCACCAACCCTAGATATCATCACTTTTGTTTTATCTGCATTTACCCTTAAGCCCTTGTACCCCATATCGATCTTATTACCGATGGAACAAATATTTAAAAGACCCATCCTTAACTCCTTAGCATCCACAGCTCCTGTGTGAGGGGCTTTGCTGTAAGGGTGCTAGGCATACTGCCCTCCACCTGTTGGCTCACAGTCGCGAAGCTCATGGGTCCCTACCCCAGGGTTCCCTATCTATCTATTGCCAGACACCTCAATCCCGCACGGGGTGGCCACAAACAAATCGCCTCCATGTCACTCTGTCCCCCGCCATTTCACTACCACGCTCCCAACTCACACACCCCTCTCTCATATACCTCTCCACTCCATCCCTCCATCTCATCCTTGGCCTCCCCCTCCCTCTCGCCCCCTCCACCTCACTCACATACACTCTCCTCATCAGTCTTTCACTCTCCATCCTCTCCACATGCCCAAACCACCTTAACGTGTTTCTCCTAACGCTTCCCATCACGTCCACAACCACACCACAACGCTCCTTCACTTCCTCATTTGTTAGTCTGTCTCTCCATGTAACTCCACATAATCCTCTCAAATAACTCATTTCCACTGCTCTCACTCTTGACTTCTGTCCTTCCAAAAGGGTCCAAGCTTCATTTCCATATGTTAGAGTTGGTATCACAATACTGTCATGTAACAACTTTTTCACTTCCATGCTCACTTCCCTGTTTCTTATCACTGCTTTCAAGGAACCAGAAACCTTCCTTCCCTGCTGCACCCTTTCGAGCACTTCACCCTCCAGACTTCCATCCTTACTCATCACACTGCCCAAGTACTGTACTTAAATTCACTCACAATCTTCATATCCTCCTCATCCAGTCTCACTGTACATTCACTGGCTTCACTTCTCTCGAAGACCATCACTTTACTCTTCCCTACATTCACCTTTAGATTCCGTTTCTTACACACTCTCCCAAACTCATCTACCAAGCCTTGCAGCTCCCCTTCGTTTTCGCTCAACAACACAGTATCATCTGCAAACAACAGTACAGGGAGTTTCCAAACACTGCCCTCTCTCACTAGGGCCACTCCAACATCCACTGCCCGACCTTGTATCTCTTTTATAACCCCATCCATGTACAGATTGAACAACCATGGAGACATGACACATCCTTGTTTCAATCCAACCTTCAAATGGAAAGATTCACTCAGTTTGCATCCACACGCAGTGCAGGGTTCCCTTCTTTATTAAATTTTGAAAATGCCCAGTTCTGCCCTATATGGGGGATCCGGGGCACAAAGGGGTTCAAGAAGCTGGTTGATTTGTCAGTGTTTAACCCCTTAGCTCCCAGACCTCCTGTGCAAGGGATTTTGCTGGAAGGGTGCTAGGCGTACCACCCTCCGCCTATCAGCTCATAGTCGCGAGGCTCATGGGTCTCTACCCCGGGGTTCCCTTCTTTATTAAAATTTGAAAATGCCCAGTTCTGTTCCATATCAGGGACGAGGGGCGCAAAGAGGTTAATGGGCTCAAAAGGGACAGTTAGTTTTTTGAATGGTCAAAGTTGGTGTTTTCAATCAACCTATTCCTATGAGAAATCATAACTGGACAGTCTCTCCTAGATGCAAAATGGGCAACCAAGTGTGGATTAGCATTAGCTTCTTGATGTCTTAAGGTAAAGCAGTTGATGCATTTGGGAGAATTTCTGTTACTACAATCCTTATATTTTAGTGGCTCCAGCACAAAAAACACATTTAGGTTCATCATTTTTTTTTACAACACCTCTCAGATGTATGACCAAACCCCTGACAGGGATAACACTGTGTAACCCAGAATCTATCAAAAGTGAGGCATCTAGGAATAGGAAAGATTAACTAAAGTACTCAAAGTTGCATGTCTCACTTAAGTTATACAGTAGTTTACTGGGCTAAGTGAGACTTTGACAGGAATGAGACTCTCTCATAAAGTTAATAGTTTTCCGGTAGCTGGTAAATTTCCAACCACAGTAACTCCAGTTCTATTGTGAAGTGAGCAAAAATATTTCATGGTTAAGTGTGTAAAAGACAATGATGTACTGGTATGTCAGTTTGCAATAGCTGCCAAATTAGTCAAACTGCTGCATGACAGACCCTGTTATGCAACCCCACTGCCACAGTCCACAAGTTAACTTCCCTTCAAAACTCAATTTCCTCAGCCTCCCTCCACCACTCTCTCAATTCCCTCACTCAGTCTCCCTTCAGCACAGTACTCAGTATTTCTTACCTCACACTCAGACCCCAAACTAACCTTGTGATCTTTTGGTCGTGTTGACTGGAGTTGACCTAGGAGTGCCAGTGCAGCTGTGTAGTTGCCCTTGCTGAACTCAGTATGTGCTGCTTGTGCCCACTCACGCTCAGTATCAGTGGCATCGCAGGTGCCATTATTGCCCTCATTGCTGCCACCACCCACAGGCACACTGGCTTCCTGGCCACCTTCATCTCCTGTGTTACTGTTGGAGCTGCCACCTCCACCACTGCTTATGCTCACAGTGCCACTGTTTGTTTTATTTTCAGCCATCTAAAAGAATAAAATGGCTCAATGGTTTGTACACAAGAAGAATACAAGAGTATAATTACGGAATGATTTATCTTTATCTATACCAGTATCAGTCTGCTCAAGATCTAGCTACTGCAGGACCAGACCTTCCCTTGCAGGAAGAGTAATAATGACTCTAGACTTAACTCATCCCCATGCAAGTACTACTGTATATCTGGCTATGTTTGTGAGTGTCAGTCTGTATGTCAATGGTATAAACCAACACGGCATCAACACATATAAGCATATGAGAGTAAACTGGGCATATCTGTATAGTACCAGTACTACCAGGACTAACACTGGACCTAAATGACAAAATGTCCTTCACAGATAACATTCTGAACTCCAAACTCAGTGTACACATACCATAGATTCTAAAACAGACTTACTACCCCTGAGCCACCATGGCTTCTAACAGTTTACATCCCAATAAACCTAATGCTGTACAGTAAATGAATCAAGCAAACTTAATTGCTCTGAGATTAAGGGCTAGGTATGTGGACCCAACTTTAGCACAGACTAGAAAAAGATGACATCATTATCACTTTTTTTTTTTAACCTATGCCATAAATGTGGTGAGGTAGCGTTCAGTTAGCAGGGAAAGAGAAAGCATGATATAAGGAGAAATATCAACAACATGCCCTGTGCAGGTGAGGAGGAGCTCTTAATACTGTCCAAAATACTGTAGTTACTGAGAAAAGTGTAGAAAACCTCAAAAACCGTAAATCTGCATCACACACACCATTCCTACGAAGACCACAAAAATCCAACAATACTGCATCGAATTTCCTACAACACTACTTCAAATATACAAGGAGGGTAGAAAAGTTACAAGAGGATGGAATAAAGGCTGAATATAGAAGGGAAGTGGAGGAGCGATTGGGTAAATATAGATTGGATCAGATGGGGGAAGTGGAGGGTGTGTGCAAGGTATTCACAGAAGAAATCTGTGCAGCATGTGAGGTGGTGTGTGGGGTGAAGAGAAGACGAAAGGGGGTGAAGAGAAGACGAAAGGGGGTTCAGGGAACAGCATGGTGGACTGAAGAGGTGAGAGAGGCTGTGGCACAAAAGAAGAAAGCATATCATGAGTGGATGAGGAACAGGGGCAACGAAGAAGCTGAGAGACGGATGAGAGAGTTATATGTAGTGAGGAGGAGAGAGGTGAAAAGATTAGTAAGAGAGAGTAAGAAGAGAGTGGATGAGGAATTTGGAAGGAATTTGAGTG
>JAGKTI010041574.1:0-10227 GCA_018397915.1 Birgus latro
TAATGGGCCAGCAAAATCTAATCCAGTTATAGCAAAAGGGAATGTAGATTTAACTCTCAATTCTGGCAAAGGGGGTGATGGTTGGTTACAAGGCCTTAAGTCAAACCTTTTGCAAGCTACACACTCTTTGCAAACTCTTTCAGCAAGTCTTCTTAATCCAATTATCCAGTAAGAATTTCTAACAGTTGACATAAGCGTGTGAACACCAGCATGCTTCAAAAATTTATGTTGAAACAGAATTATGAGTTTGGCCACATGACAATTTGGTATAATTATTGGGTGTTTGCTGTCATAACTCAGGTCAGAATTCTGTAATCTACCTTTAATTATGAGCAATCCATCAGAATCTAAAAATGGATCAAGGTTCCTCAGTGAAAAATTTCTAGGGAGTGGTTTACCTAGTGACAAAGCATTTCTTTCTCATAAAATTCTTTCTGAACACAGATGACAATTTTTTCCTTTGCTTTACTCAATTCATTGTAAGTGAGAGGACCTGAAAATTTAGTACTATTGGGTTTAGAATTGTTAATGAATCTCAAAACCCATGCAGTAATATTCATGATCTTGGTAAAATCACTCCATTTATCAAAATCAAAGGCAGCTGTGGCTTCCTCAACAGCAGTCATAACAAGGCCTTCTCTCCTGAATTCTTCACAGGGAAAATCAATATCATCTGCCTCATACTCATCAATAATCTCAGTAAACAAGTTCACTGAGGAATCAGATAACCATTTTGGACCTTGAAGCCACAAGTCATTTGAAATTAGTTGAACACCAGTCACACCTCGAGTAAGCAAATCATCAGGATTATCTGCACCAGGGCAATGGAACCAGTTACTTGGAGATGTTAAAGTCTGGATTTCTGTTACTCTATTGGCAACAAACATTTTCCACTTAGCAGGATTCCCCTTAATCCAAGACAAAGCAATCTTAGAATCTGTCCAACAAATTAGCTTAACATCATCACTCAGATGTAGGGCAGATTTCACAAAGTTAATGAGACGAGCACTTAACAGAGCTCCAAGTAATTCCAACCGTGGCAAGGTAACCCCCTTGATAGGAGCAACTTTTGCTCTAAACATAACAAAGGAATCCGCAAGTAAATACAAGAGCCATATCCTTTCTCAGAGGAATCACTAAAAGGATGAACTTCCAAGCCAGTTGCTGAATTCAAAGATAGGCCTGGAAAATAGCATCTGTCAATCTCAAAATTCTTAATTAACTGAATACTGTTAATCCAGCACTGAAACTTATATTGCAACTCATGAGGCAAAATTTCATCCCAGCCAAGTCCTAGATGCCAAATCTGTTGAAACAAATTTTTAGCATACACAGTGAAAGGACTAATTAAGCCGAGAGGATCAAACAGTCTAGCAATGAAGCTTGATACATTTCTTTTAGTGAAATTTAAATCAAACTTATTATCCAAGATGAGACCATTAAAAGAAAACACATCTTCTGAGGGACTCCACTACATTCCTAACAATTTTGTTACACCAACCTCAGGTTCAAACTGTTCATGCTGATTAATCAAAAAATCATTGTTAGTGTGCCATTTGGATAAAGTCATGCCTGCATCAGACAATATACTTTTAGCTTCACTAAACATTTTCCAGGCTTCTTCTACAGTATCTGCTCCTGAGAGCCAATCATCAACATATAAATTTTCCTTAAATTCTTGTACTGTGACAGAATTATGGTAAGAGTCTAAATTGTGTTTGATAGTGGCATTCAATAAAAATGGACTACTAGTGTTACCAAAGGGCACCCTCACAAATCTCATCACAGGAACTATATCACCACGTTGCCACAAAAAACGGTGAAAATCTTGATCAGGACGTTGTACTTTTTATCTGCAAAAAGGCTTTAGTAATGTCTGCTGTCAAGGCAATATTCCATCTTCTGAATCTTATTAAAATTTCTATAAGATCAGGAATTAATGAGGGACCAGATTCCAAACAATCATTCAGTGAAACACCATTAGGTCCTGCTGCAGAAGCACCAAAAACAGGCCTTACTTTAGAGGAAACACTGTCTCTAATTACTGGTCTATGTGGCATATAGTAAGTGGGATAAGGACTTGCTAACTCAGAGAAAGGAACCTCAACAAAAATGTTATCCTGCTCATAACTCTTAAATACCTTGTCATATTCTTCTTTCAGATCAGGGTTTTTGTCAAATTTATAGTTCAGTACAGACAATCTCTTTCTAGCATGTTTCTCATTATTTAGTAGACTTAATTTTACCTCATCACTTATCCAAGGCAAAGCAACCTCATACCTATCACCAACATACTTAATTGTGTCCTCAAATTTGTCCAAAACAGGGTCTTTAGGTGGTTTATCTTTCTCAGTATAAATACCCACACTTTCAAGACTCCAAAACTTATGCAAATCTGACTCACTGACATTTTTGGTTGCATTGATACATAGCATTTGATGAGATACACTCTCCACATGGCCGCTCAAACATGAACCAGACAAAATCCAACCAAATACTGATTCATGGGCCACTAAGTCCTCAAATCTGACAACATTATCAGCCGAAACGAATTTCCAATAATTATCAACACCAACCAACATATCTAAAGTGAGGTCACGGTCACGTCCATAGTCCTCGGCCAACTGTAGCTGTGAAAGATACTGCATAACATCATCAGGTAGCCTCTGACGTCGCAAAGGAGGACAAATAGACATAACTTCAACTGCAAGTATAGAATGGTTATTACCCTCAATGTCAACTAAATTCAAGTCATACACATTCCTTTCTTTACTGTCTTGTGATTTCTGATTACCATTTAGGTTTAACCCTTCTGACAAAATTATGACTCACATAGGTGGTATCTGCTCATAAATCAAACAAAACAGTGGCCAAAACAGACTTACCACTACTTGAACAAACTTTGACTTCGGCTGTTTGCAAAACAGTAGACTTTTTCATTCTTCAATCATGAGAAATACCAACATGTTCAACAATACTGGCTGAATCATTAGATTGACCTTCTGACTTTTGACTAGAATTTTGTTTAAGTGAAGATTTATTGTGAGTCTCATAATTAGTTTTACCATTATTGCAAAAGAGAACATTATGGGACCCATTACATTGAGTGCACTTAACTTTACCTTTACAACCTTTAGAAACATGGCCTCTGGAAACACACTTAAAATACAAATCAGCTTGTCTAACCTTCCCCTCTCGACCATGTCTGTCCAACCTCAAGATGTGCCAGCACTTCTCAGACTTGTGTAGCTTCTTGCAGAACACACACTGCGGTGAACTTTCCTCGGATGTGGTCTGCAGGGGTGAAGCAGAACCAATCTTCCTCCTTTCGGTATCTTCTCGCCGAGGGTTGCCTTTCTCCACGGACAGGTCCTTGAAAGTTTCAGACCTCTCACGACGCTGGATCTCCTTCTGCAGAAACTTGAGGAGCCACTCCAGGTCGCCTTCATGTCCGGAACTTTACCTCGACCATTCCAAACGTATTTCTTGTGGAAGACGAGACAGGATAACTGGAGTCAACACCACACTGTATTGGTTACCGTTGATACCGAGGCCTTCCAAACTTCTCACTTGCCTCAGTAGCTGATCTTGAAGCTTCCACAACGAATCGACGTAACTGGTTCCCTTCACTCTGGGTGTTAAAGAGGCATTTAGTAAACCCTGGACATGGGCAAATATTATCCTCTCTGGACGGCCAAATCTTTCTTTGAGGAGATTACAGGCCACAGTGTAGTTTGCAGTGGTAAGTGCTATCCCCTGGATGACTGATAGAGCTTCTCCTTGAAGTAATGATTGCAGATAGCTGAATCTGCTGGTAACTGGCAGCTCACTCTGGTCCACTAACGCCTCAAATCTGTCCCAAAACAACTGCTAATCTGTCAGTTCACCAGAAAATTTAGGGAGCTCTAGTCTGGGTAATTTAACTTCTGACTTATCTTTACTAGATGTAGATACAGTGCTATTATCATTTGTTGCATCCTTGAGTCTTTTGGCAGCCTCAGCTCTAACCTTTCTTGCTGCCCTTCTAACTTTATCTGCTTTCTCTGTCTTCCTCTAACTCAGCAGGGTCTTCTAATTCTAACTCCACTGCTGCCTGAAGATCATCTAAATTTGCTAGCCACTTATCAAAATCACTAACGGCTGCTTCTAATAACTCTTGAGTGGTAGACTCGTCATCTAATAACTCTCTTAACCCAGTAATGCTTCGAGTCAACCAACCTTTGGCAGCCATCCTCCTCTTTACCAAGTCTTCCAACGATTTCCCCATTCTTCTCGCAACTAATCCGGGCTAAATACCTTCCAGCAGACGTCATCTAAAGGCTACCGGGTCTGGGCACCAGAAAATGTAGGATAAACAGTGGCGAAAGTTAAGCTAAACCGGGAACACAAGAGAGGAGGTTGATTCAAAGGCAGCCATCTTGTCAAAATCCCGCATTTTTTCATGTCATTCAAACAAGTACATAAATCAGTCATTGGAAAATAAGTACTGGTATTATTACAACTTTAAACTCACTTGCAAATGACTCAACACAATCAAATAAATTTATACCAATACTTAAATTACTCAAAAATCTCAAGCAAAAGACAAGAAATGAATAATCTCAAATATTAGGAGAACGTGAGTGAATTTAAGTACTTGGGCAGTGTGATGAGTAAGGATGGAAGTCTGGAGGGTGAAGTGCTCGAAAGGGTGCTGCAGGGAAGGAAGGTTGCTGGTTCGTTGAAAGCAGTGATAAGAAACAGGGAGGTGAGCATGGAAGTGAAAAAGTTGTTACATGACAGCTCTAACATATGGAAGTGAAACTTGGACCCTGTTGGAAGGACAGAAGTCAAGAGTGAGAGCAGTGGAAACGAGTTATTTGAGAGGAGCATGTGGAGTCACATGGAGAGACAGACTAACAAATAAGGAAGTGAAGGAGCGTTGTGGTGTGGTTGAGGACGTGATGGGAAGCGTTAGGAGAAACACGTTAAGGTGGTTTGGGCATGTGGAGAGGATGGAGAGTGGAAGACTGACGAGGAGAGTGTATGTGAGTGAGGTGGAGGGGGCGAGAGGGAGGGGGAGGCCGAGGATGAGATGGAGGGATGGAGTGGAGAGGTGTATGAGAGAGGGGGGTGTGAGTTGGGAGCGTGGTAGTGAAATGGCAGGGGACAGAGTGACATGGAGGCGATTTGTTTGTGGCCACCCCGTGCGGGATTGAGGCGTCTGGCAATAGATAGACAGATAGACCTATAATCGAAATGGATATTTGGTAAGTAACAGAAAACTAGTGATGACTAGACAGTGACTAAGAAAAAAAGGACAGAATACTATATTATTCTTAACACACTTTGTGCTTCTAGTTGTTCTGTGAGTTCTTTCATGAACTGTTTCTATTCTGCATTTTGTGCTTGTAGTTGTTCACCAAGTTCTTTCTACCCTTCAATTTGTGGCTGTAGTTGTTCACCAAGTTCTTTCTGCCCTTCAATTTGTGGTTGAAGTTATTCACTTTGAGCTTGTAGAAACATCATGACTGCAACTGGAGATGCCTCCTCCGCCTAATTTGGCTTCTTGTCTGTACACCTTCTGACTCCATTTCGCAAGATTTGACCCACTGTAGCACTTTCTGTCCCAACTCCTGACACCACTTGTTATGTCCACGTCCTACACTGCCACAGGCTCCAACAGCACTAGTTCAGTATAGGAAGATCGTCACCCAGTGAATCATTCTTCATAGAGTCTGCCTTTCAATTTACAGTACACAAGATCAGCTCAGGCATAATAACACAGGCTTCTCACATTCATTATCTGTATTTTACCAAGCAATTGCACTGTCTGCTTCACAGCTCCAGAGCTACACTAACTTCACAAAGCCACAAGTCAAACTAAGCTGAACTTCTTCTATTCTCTGCCCCCTGCTATTACAAATGAACTACCTCTCCTACAGGTAAGGAGGAATGTTGCCTCCTTTGCATTATTTTACAGATATTTTTCTGGCAAATGCTCAGACGAAATTGCATCCCTTGTGCCACCTCTCCATGCCTTCCCCTGCACTACACAGACATCTGTCAGCACTCATGACTGGAATGTCACACTGCCTTACTGCAGAACTTCTGCCTATCAAAAATCTTTTAATCCCTGAACTGCATCTCTTTGGAACTCGCTCTCCAGAGTTGTTTCCCCCTAAACTTCAACCCATAACGAGCTGTTCAAGTCCAACTTGCAGATTTTTATGAATGGAGGAAACCAGTAATCTGGTGAATGGATTATTTTGTTTTATTATTCATTTGTTTTTGCTTCCTCTGTTCTGTTATTTAAAAAAATAAGTTGTTCAAGACTCAAATGTTCTACTGTGCTCTATCAACAGCAGTTACCAAATCACAGAACATCCAAAATATACCAGAGTTTCTTACATTGCGTAGCACTCTTAACCCATTTGTACACGATGACACCTTAGGCATCATTTGAGTCTTCCCTGTAAATACACGATGACGCCTTAAGCATCATAAAAGCTGAAAAACACCAAAATTAAAGTTTTTGGCCAATCGGCATCATTTTTGGAGGCCTCATAGTATACTTGGCTCTTGTCAAATGTAATGAGTTGGCAACTGTGGGACCTGAGATGTGCGGCAGCTCAGACAAGTTGATTGGTACCACATCGGCTGTCAGGGGAAAAGGTAGCATGCATGGCCGTGTCCCTTTAAACCTCCTCTATTACCCCCGTCCTGGGCACGTGTCATCCTCACTATACCAGTAGTGCCTGTGTCTACCTTTTGGGCATTATTGTGATTAGATTTGGTGTTTGCAATAGGAAATTAGGTGTCTGTGAATTTTTCCTGGCAGTTATCAGCCATTGGCCCGATGAAGATTTTTGCCATGGCCCTACAACTACACTGCCTCTTCCCTGCTCCAAATGTGAGTATTCAGCCATTGAAAGAGTGGCAGTGAATCAGGTGAGCAAGGAAATGGTGAAATGTGCAGCAATTTTAGGAGGAGACGGAAAACCGCCTTAAGACATGGCGTTGTCAGGAAGGGAATAATTGCCACGGTGTTGATGAAATCATTGTTTTATGCACCTAATATGAGTATTCAAACATTGAAATAGTGGCAGTGAATCAGGTGAATATAGTGTCCAATGGCTAGTGAGCAAGAAAAATGGTGAAATGTGCAGCAGCTTTAGGGGGAGGCGGGAAACCGCCTTACGACACGGCATTGTCATAAACGGAATAATTGCTAGGTGTTGATGAAATCAGTGTTTTAAGCAGATATTTGTGGAATAGTGTTATTGTGCAATAAATGGGAGTACAGTGCACCGAATGTACGTGATAAAATATTGGCTAGAGCATGGGTCACGTACGCCTTACAGCCACGGCACGCTGTTATGATGGGATGAAATAGAGGAGGTTTAGGGATATTTCATTTTATTTTATATTGTTATAAAATTATTCCGTATGCTTCTTGTGTGGTATAAAGCATGAGTGTTATAGTGATATGTTTATTGTATACTTGTGTGGAACAACGTAAATACTGCACCACATGCCCGTCAGAATATATCACATGCAATACCTTAGGTATTGAATACGTGACCTACAGAACACGTTCATGTAGTGTTGTGATGAAATATACTGTGTGATATATTTTGTTATGTGTAATGTAAAAAGAGAAAGAGTGAACCACGTGCTCTTAAGAAAAACATCGTCTCCTACCACCTGAGTTTAGCGCAAAGGTAGCAAAATCCAGCTTGACATACGGAACACGTGCATGTACTTCATTGGTGAAATGTTTCTCATACAGTGATAGATTTGGTTGTGTATCATGTGAAATAAAACCGTAAACAGAGCAGCGTGTTCTCGTTACAAAAATATCGTCTGCCACACCTGACAGTGTACAGGTAGGGGTCACCTACATGACCTACGGAACACATGAATGTGCTTTAGTGGTGAAATGTACTGTATTTCTCATAAAGTGATGGATTTGGGTAGGTCTTGTGCAGAAAAAAAAGAAAAAAAAACGTTAACAGGGCAGCGTGTTCTCGTAAAGGAAATATCGTGTCCTACACCTGAGTTAGCTCGAAGGTAGCGAAATGCAACATGACTTACGGGACACGTGCATGTATTTTAGTGGTGAAATGTACTGTATTTCTTATAAAGTGATGGATTTGGTTATGTCTCATGTGAGAAAAAAAAACGTAAACAGTGCAGCGTGTTTTTGTAAGGAAAATATCGTGTACTACACCTGAGTTAGCGCGAAGGTAGCGCTACCTGTCTTGCAGACGAGAATTTGTTACGAGCACGCTGTGCGCTGTTTGCGTGTTGTTTACACATGAGACAACCAAATCCATCACTTTATGAGAAATACAGTATATTTCACCACTAAAGTACATGCATGGCTTCCATATGTCACATTGCATTTCACTACCTTCGTGCTAACTCAGGTGTAAGACACGATATTTCCCTTACGAGAACACACTGCACTGTTTACGTGTTTTTGCTTTTTTTTGTTTTTTATTCACAGGAGACATAACCAAATCCATCACTTTATGAGAAATACAGTTCATTTCACCACTTGAGTACATGCACGTGTTCCGTAAGTCACACTGCATTTCGCTACCTTCGCGCTGACTCAGGTGTAGGACACGATATTTTCCTTACGAGAACAGGCTGCACTGTTTACGTGTTTTCTTTCACAGAAGACATAACCAGATCCATCACTTTATGAGAAATACAGTATATTTCACCACTAAGTAAATGCACGTGTTCCATAGGTCACGTAGGTGACCCCTACCTCTGTGCTAAGTCAGGTGTAGCAGACGAAGTTTGTCAAGGACATACACGTATATCATGAATCCTTGCGTTGTGCCATTGTTGAGCAAAGTTCTTGGCTGGCTGTAAATACAATATCTTGATTGCTTTATTTCAGCTCACAACCCTAGCACAGAAAGTCATTCTCCCGTTGGCTTGCAACAACAAAAGTCTTTTGCAAAGATGAAAAGGGGGTTGGCACCAGAAGAATGGAGAAGACTTCTCAAGGAGATCGAGTCAGAGAGCGACCCTTTCTGGGGTGGAGGAGATTGAGCTGACGCCTTCCAGCCAGCAAGTGGAGCTGCCCCTCCTCCTTCCACCACAGGAGACATCACCACCATCGGTGGCCGGCCCCACTCCAGCGCACTCCCCACCTCTAGGACCCACCAGTCCCATTGCTGTCTCTGTCGGCTCTCCATCTCCATGCTCCTCTGCCCCCTTGGTCGAGCCAGTGTCACCGGAAGCTGGGCCATCGTATGTGACCATGGCCCCTCCACCCACATCTGCTGTTCAGGATGCTACTGTGACATCCTCGTCGGCCAGACCGAGGAGAATAGTGTCCCCAGAGCCCTTTGTCTCGTCCTTGTCCTTGACCAAGCCGTCCCATCCTAGATGGTGGCGCCGTGGTCCGCTGCCTGGACACGGGGGACATCCAAGGGGTTGAAGGGCAGGCCGAAGGGTGTCAGCAGGCCGACCTGCTGCCACCACCGCCACTGCCACTGAAGACGATCTCGGGTGGAGCAGTGGCCCGTTCACACCGAACCACGGGCCGTTCACTGGCTCCCCAGGGATCAAGGTGGTTATTCCAACAACTCTGCTGTAGTTTTTCCAGGTCTTCTTCATTCGGGAGTTGTTGTCATATCTCACCATGGAAACCAACCAGTATGCGACATTCCTGGGGACTCAGCTGGATGCCCGGTCCATCTGTAATGAAGAGGAGATGGCCAAATTCCTGGGGTTGTACCCGTTCATGGGGGTCGTGCACACGCCTACTATCAGGCACTACTGGAGGAGTACCGAGCTGCATGACTATCCAAGGCTCAGGCGTGTGATGAGTGAAAGGCACTTCACCGCCATCCTGAAGCACTTCCACACTCTGGGACAACCAAGATCTGCTCGTCTGCTTTCGCACAGTCATGGAGTACCTCCTTCAGTGATTCCAGTCAATGTATCAACCCGAGGAATGTTTCAGCCTCGATGAGGGCTCTCTGGGGTGGAAGGGCAGGCTGTCCTTCCGTGTCTACAACCCCCAGAAGCCCACCAAGTATGCCATCAAACTGTACATGGTGGCTGAGTCTACCTCGGGTTACATCTGGAACTTCGAGATCTACACAGGGGTGAAGCGGACCTCAAGAACACCGTGTGTGGCCTCGTGGAACCATTGAAGGTCCAGGGCTATAATTTGTTCATGGACAGTTATTATAATTCTGTAGCCCTGTGCGAACGCCT
>JAGKTI010041575.1:0-10227 GCA_018397915.1 Birgus latro
TGAGTGCATTTAACTTCTTCGGTAGTGTGATGAGTAAGGATAGAAGTCTGGAGGATGAAGTGCTTGAAAGGGAAAAACAGGGAAGAAAGGTTGCTGGTTCTTTGAAAGCAGTGATAAGGAACAGGGAAGTGAGCATGGAAGTAAAGAGTCGCTGCATGACAGTATTGTGATACCAACTCTAACGTATGGAAGTGAAGCTTGGACCTTGTTGGAAGGACACAAGTCATGAGTGAGAGCAGTGGAAATGAGGTTTTTGAGAGGAACATGTTGAGTTACATGGATAGACTGACAAATGAGGAAGTGCAGGAGCGTTGAGGTATGGATGTGGATATGATAGAAAGAGTTAAGAGAAATATACTGAGGTGGTTTGGCCATGTGGAGAGGATGGAGGGCGAGAGACTAATAAAGAGAGGGTATGTGAGTGAGGTGGAGTGGGGGAGAGGGAGGGGGAGGCCGAGAATGAAATGGAAGAATGGAGTGGAGAGGTATATGAGAGAGGGAGGCGTGAGCTGGGGGGTGGGTAGTGAAATGGCGGGGGATAGGGTGACATGGAGGCGATTTGCTTGTGGCCACCTCTTACTGGATGAAGGCGCCTGGTAATAGATAGATAGATAGATTAAAAACAAAAATAGACTGTGAGTGATCATGCACACTGTTCAACAATGTTTTTTTTCGTAATGCAGGTTGTCTGATGTTGCCTTTTTTAAGTGACTCTTTGCAATATTGAATTACATGTATCTCAGCCGGATCCCGACCATGTGAATGCAGTCGGTCCTTCAGACGGTGACGCTCCCTCCTTTATCCTTCCAACTAATGCTGTCAGTGGAGAAGGAGCGGACCCACAACAACATATGTTTCTAAGGTAAGTTCACCAGCTCGTTACCATTTGCTTTCCCAGTTTACTCCCTAAAACCGATGACATATAAAATGTCTAATTCAGACTATTTGTAGATTAGTTTATTCGTCATAGGCTAGTTTTTCGAACTGACAGAGTGAGCTATTGCTTTCTTTAACCCCTTTAATATGAGAGCTCATTCTTAAATGGACTTAAATTATCTGGATATCCTTAGAAAAACACTAAACTATTTACGTTATTGTGGTGAATGGGTTGATATGAAGTGCAACACACCATGCATGGATAACTCATTATAAATGCATCTATTGCGGTATACAGAATAGACAACTAAGCAAGAATTCAGTATGGAAAATGGGCACTATTACCAAAATGATCTGTGAAGCAACGAGGCACACTGGACTGCTGGGACGAAGAGAACAGGCTACCAAATCTATATACCTCCAGAATTAGATACTTGAGGGGGGTGGTACAAGACTATCCCTATGAACCAACAAACGAGTGAAGGCATAACATAAACCTCTAGCCATATTTGGTGTGTTGCTTCCGGGATTCTACTAAAGTGTTCATAAAACCCAAACTCCCTCCTTCTTCGAGATCATGAGATAGTAAATCGTTAACCATAATTTTTATTTCCCTTTGATGCAATAGGGACCCCCACGTCGATTATGTGAGCTCAGGAATATAGCAGATTGACGTGCGGTTCACCACGTCACATTGCACTCAGTCTGGCAAATGGGAAAGAGGACCTAAGCACAGGGTGAACAAGTGGTACAGTACATCAACCAAGCATTGTCTTCCACGTATGATCCACCTTTCTTCACTCTACACTGGGATCTGTAGCAGTGGCCGCAACGCAAGTACACAGTCAAAGTAGGTTAAAGTTTCTATTGGCAAATGGACATTAATGAAAGGGAGGTGGAGGGGGATAAATATTCTACTCCTCAAATCTAAAATCCACAGTTATCTTCTATCTTAAGTACCCCTCTGCAGGTAATAAACTCAAGTCTATTGAAAAAGAAAAGGAGCGTACTCAGAACTATCGGAAAGGATTCCTCCTCTGGCTTATTACAAAGCCCCTCAGGCAGCCCATCAGTCAATTTGTGTTGACACCTACACACACACCCACCCACCAACTTACCCCCCTCCACACACACACACACACACACACACCCACACACACAGGCTGAAAATTGCTAAAACCACAGGAGAAACATCATCTTGAATTCACCTGACCTGACAGCAGTATTGTAGCATTCTTCAGCAACCATTGTAATAGAGCCATCACACATAATCTATCGTCATAACACATTAAATGGGGAGTATTGGCTGCACGTAAACTCTATAGATTAATGGTGTTCTTAAGGGGATCGACCTTCTTCTGAACACATAATGTAAGAAAATACTAAAATAAACATGAAACCATGATTATATATTTTACTCATCAGTGACCATAATCTTACAGCGCCTAACAATTTACCTCGTATATTAAAATGTAAGCAAAAAGAAATAAAAGCTCTTGAATAATAAAAACGGAAAGACTACACCCGTATAATATAAGAACTTTAAATCATCCCCTGAACTTTAATGGAAACCCTATCTCTGAACCAAATATCACAAGTGGAAGCCTAAACTTGGGCATTTTTGGTAAATTGTCATCAGTCTTTGTTACAAGTACAGTAAAAGAAAGCTTTGCCAAATCATCTTTTCTACTTCTCACTTTCCTTTGATCGCTATTATTTGGAAGGTGAGAGAGGTTTGGTATGTTTCACTGTCCATAGAATATTTTCCTTGACACACTGCGTCAGGAAGGAAAGTGACGGACATAGCTTACGTGTAACGCAAACGCAGTGCAATAGGAGAGGAACCTCTGACCCTTGCTGTACATAACCCAAAACCTCTCAGTAAAACACTTTGCTATATCAGTGTACAAGTCATTGATTTGTTAAAGCAAGACGCCACACACCTATGGCAGAATGATTACACAGTTATGAAATCCAACTCTTTAATAACAGTACAATATCTGAACAGGGAAAAAGATGAATACAAAATGTCTAGAAAGCAGCGAATATTTCAACAATAATTATTCAGTACACGGAGAAAGGTTAAAAATAAACAAATAAATAAATAAATAAAGGCTTCCCGAAAAAGCACTGATGAGAGAAACGATGAAATAAACTGGATCATTTACTCTGATTTGGCCTCGTCCGTGTAATGAAATCAAGGTAACATATATAATATGTGGTAATGCAAAACATGCAAATTAAATTAAATTGTTTGATAAATAACACCCAGTATCAGGCAAAAGATAATTATAAATAAAACCCTTGCGGACAGCGAAGTCAGGGTGGTAGATGGCAATGGTGAATTGTGTCGTTTTAATTCTGGAGACGCTTGCATTTGGTTCATTCCAACTCTTGGTTCATAACACCATTTACTTGGACTCGTTGGAGTCGTAATAAGCAGGGCGGGGAGGAGCATAGCGTGGGGACTCACGGGACTCAAAGGAGGCTGACTCAAATGAGTCTGGGTAACGCGCCTCACCCTCGTACTGGACGTCAGCGATGTAGCCATCGTCACCTGCTACTTGGAATGACACCTGCTGCAGACGACCGTCGGGCAGGTGCACGTAGTACGACCCCTGGGTGTTGTCACCATCACCTTCCTCCTGGTGACCAAAGTCGTTGCCGGAGGAGTCATCCTTCACGGCCCAGTTGAAGTTGTACTTGGCATCGCCGGACTCATAGGACTCGAAAGACTGTTGGGAGAAACAGTTGCAAAGTTACTCTTCAATACGCAGTAACTGGTTATTAAAAGTAGTAAACCAGCAAAAATATTCGCTTCAGTTGAGCAATCAGTAACTCCCTTACATCGGGAGCTCCCGTTTTGGCTGAATCACATATCTGAGGGTAACCAAAAATAAATAAATAAATAAATAAATGTACTGAAACTGAAGAAGTTGTACAAATGCTCACAATCACGTAAGTAATACAACCTGCGAAATCTATCACGGTTCGCATAGCACAGAGGAAGTCATAGTTTTCACCAAAGAATCAAACGAAAATTTAATTTATATGTACAGCCTACCTGGGAGTCACCGTAGCCACGGAACTCACCGCTGTCAGCAGCGACAATAGCTGCCAGACACAGTAGGATGACGATCTATAAAAGAAGCAAAGTAAATCATTAATATTCATTAGAAGAACATTCTTTATCCTGCTGATGTATAATAAATAAATTGATTAATGTAACGACTGTATATCAGTAACTTATTTAGATGGGACTGTTGAGGAATCTTTGGCAATTTTCTGTCTTTCACCAGACGCCTCAATCCCGTAAGCAGTGACCAGAAACAAGTTGCCTTCATTACACTGTCCTCTGCTGTCTGGCTACTCTCTCCTTAACTCATACTTCCCTCTCTCCACTACCTCTCCAGCCCATTCCTCCATTTCATCTGTTTCCCTCCCCCTCTCCACATCGCTCACTCACACTCTTCTTGTCATTCTCTCAGCATCCATTCTTTCCACATTGCCAGTCTCAGAATATTTCTTCTAATACACTGTAGCACATGCATACCAAAACCACAGCAATTTTGATGTACTTAACAGTAAATTTCCCTTGACAGTGGAGGGTGGAGGCGAACACCATCCACTCAGTAGATATAGTTCTACCTACAGGCGGCTCTGTACAGATTTAACAGGTAAAATGGTCTCCTGTAATCAAGGAAACCAATTATTATGTTGTTTAATAACCAAATGACCAACATGTAGAAGCCATGTGATATAGTAAGTTACAGTGCTGCAAGTGGCTATGGCACATAAGGGTGTTGATCCACAAGATGGCTGAGGTTCATTATTCACGTATTGCTGCTCAGGACGTGTAACTGGTCATCGTCGCCTTAAATGTCTGGAATGACTAGTCTAACCCTGCACCCAGAAGCTCCTGATGGGGCAATAAACGCCTGGACGATGGATGCAGGATAAGTTCAGTTTGATTGTCCGCTCTTGTAAGCCCTACGAATTTCACTGGTAAACCCGAATAATATGAAAGAAGTGTCTGTGCGTATAACAAGACTTTATCCAGGCTTTACCCCGGTGTTCATTGCTGTATACAGGTAGATCTTGACGTGAGTGACGGATCTCTCACCTGCAGCCTTGTATATATATATATCCTCATCCTCCCTCGCCTGCACCAAGCATTTCCTCCCTCCCTCTTGGTTCTTCGCCCTCATTCCTGACACGTAATATCCTTTACCTTTGACCCGGATTATATAGAGCAGGGCGACGACACTAAGGAAAATCATAAGAACTTAATGCTGATACTGGAATGGTAAATTTACTGCGCTGAGTCAACGCTGAGTATCCCAGGAATTTGACCTAGTGATATTAGAGCGCGTCTGTTTCGTCAATGGATGTTCATAATACCTAATGGACATTGAACAACGCCATTTATCACTCTACGACTGACTCTCCATTAAATACACTCGTTTGGCGTTAGTTGAAATACGACACCAGTATTGAGTATGAAAGGGTGAATGATATCTGTTTTAACATTATCAAGTCTGTATACTTTCGGCTGAGTATAATCGTCTGGAGAAGGTTTGAATGGAAAATTGGAGGTGGTCTAATCATTTGTGGTTTAACCATGCTCATAACCGCAAGTGTTGTCCTTTATTTTCCGTTATTTCTTTGAATCCGACGAGTTAAAAATAATAAAATCGTTAATCAAAGTAGAAATAAATACTTTTTTCTTTTTTGACTTTTCAAGACATATGTGGCTATATGTATCTCTCTTGCTGATAGTAAAAAAAAAATCTGTCTCAGGCGGAATAAATCCAAAATGGCCGTTTCGCAGCAAAATTGTGGAAATATTTGTGAGTTAGTCGCCACGCTGTATTCCAGGGCTTAGCTCAGTGGTTCTCAAACTGGGGGTAAATGCCCCCGTGAGGGTAATGAAGCCGTTTTTGGGGGGTAACGAGGCACTTTATAATAGTAAATTGAAAATAATAATAATAATGACTAAATGAATAAATAAATAAATAAATAATAATGCAGCAATAATGTCTATTTTCTATTAATTACCAAAGAAATAATGCTTTAATTCCAATTTGTAATAAAAGGAACAGTGCTTTAATTTTATTTTTTTGTCAAAGGAATAATGTCTTAATTCTTTATTTCTTAAGTAAAATTAATTTCTAACATATAAAATGCATTAAAATTAAGCATTCTAATATATTTTTTTCCTTTAACTTCACATAACTGAAGAACAATGGGGTAGGGGTATGACCTATCACAGCACTGCCGGGGGTAACGATAAAAAGTCTGAGAACCACTGCCTTAGCTTGAAATCATTAATGAAAGGAAAGGTCCAATATAAAAACCAAAAAAAAAAAAAAAATAGACAAAGAATATGGCATAGCTGTTTTTTTTTTTTTTTTTTATGTGACCGACTCTGGGCAAAGGCTTCAGGGCCTATGTCTTGGTGGCAGTAGCCTATCCCAAGGCCCAGTAGTCCTCCTACACCTCCACATGTCACCACTTCGGCACTAACACCCACCGTCCATATTGAATACATGCTAGGGCTGTCTCATATAGGACTAGTGTATTGGTATTAGCGGGGGTATTTTTGCGACATGTCGGCGGGTCATTTGGTAGATCAGGAAAGTCTGCTTTTATGAAATTCAAATCCTTAAACTGTTCCCTGCCCCAGCGGAGATTCGAACCTGATCCATCAGGACTGCAGGCCGCCTCTCTACCGATTCAGCCACCGCCTCCCCCATAAATATATCTATCTATCTATCTATAACTATATCTATCTATCTGTATATCTATATCTATATCTATATCTATATCTATCTACCTATTTATCTATCTATATCTATCTCTCTCTCTCTCTCTCTCTCTCTCTCTCTCTCTCTCTCTCTCTCTAATGAGCCTCTGTGATTTTTAGATATTAATCTACTTCACTTAGGAAGAAGCTTGTGATGTGTAATAGAGAATTAAGAAATAAATTAGAATTTATGGTATAATTAACCCTGTCAGTATCGTCGCGTACTTTTCCTCGTATTCCTGTCACATCCAGACGATTTTGATAACTTTGTGAGGGACCTGTACCAGTGAAGGGGTTATTGACGGCTGTATCTAACCCCTCCATTAATATGTGTGTGTGTGTGTGTGTGTGTGTGTGGGTGTGTGTGGGTGTGTGTGTGTGTGTGTGTGTGTGTGTGTGTGTGTGTGTTGCCAGCTATAAATGTAGAATCACTTGTTGCCCACAGGACTTACGTGGGTCAAATGACAACTCTGTTCCTTTTCCTTGCGAAAATTATAGCCTATTATCATGTAAAAGGCTCAGTGACACACATTACATTTTTCTGTTTAAATTTCCCCCCCACTCCACTAAGCAATTGTTAACATGAAGGATTGTAGGAAGAGACCTGGCCATTTAATCTTACATCTTAGCACAAAACATCAAGCAGGCCTTCTATACCTTGATATGGAGGGGGGAAAGCAACATGCATCCTACTGTCAGGGGGATGAGAGGTGGCATGATCTCCCTTTAATAATGGGAAGCGAATCCTGAACAGACAGCTCAGATATTTGGAAAAAAGCAACCATAGAAAGGTGGATTAGGTGAATTCAGGAGGAAGGCACAACGGAGAACCGTCATCGTTCAGGTCGTCTTCGTGTTACTATACCGCTATAGGACCAGGAAATAATCACTACGATGGAAGCAGCATCTGCAAGCAGTAAACGCCGTAAGAAACGAACTGCAACTAGAATGAAGCACACGAGTAGGTGTGCGTAGGCTTCGGTCGCCTGGTTCATGTGCTCGAACTCGTCTGTCGGATTCAGTTTGCCAGTAATTCTAAAAGAAAAAAAAAATCGATTATCATAATACAGTAACTCTGTTCCCATGCGTTGAATACTATAGTCAATTTAGTTTTACAACACTGTTAAGTAATGTCAGTCCCAGGTCATAAATATCAGCTTGATTAGCTGATTTACAGTTTATAAAGGTCGACAAATGACTTCCGAACACTTATTTAGCTAATATAATTGTTGCAGACGTGTTGAAAAAAAAATGAAAATACGAGAAACGCTTAATTTATACTAAATAAAAACAGCAATCAGAAAGATTTAGTATGTAGATTACTTTCGTTTAGATACATAAAATATTCTGGCACCCACAGGCCGGTCACCTGTAGCAAATGGCAACTCGAGCCAGTGCTACCAACCGTCCGTTCAACACAACGCAGACCTATAGTCTTTCAGCAGATATTTTCACCAAATTTCAGGACACGACTTTTGTGTTTGACTGTACATGCTATGAATCTGTTATAAGCCTGACCCTCTCCATGTGTTGTCAGATTTTATTTTAGATGATTAAGCCAAACAATGTTTCTGTTGATGTTAGGTTAACTGGACTGAATGTTACTGAAGAAAGGGCTACCGCATTTCTTAAAAGTTGAGAGGACATTTTCACATTCCATTACCTCTGACACTACTCGTTCTTTTATTTACTTTATAAATAACGTGTTAATGAGTGTCCTTTACATGGTTTTAAATCGTTAACTGCGGAGAGACGCGTGACATGGACTGGGAAGGGTACTGAATCGACGACTGGCTATGTTTTGGTGAACGAAACTGCCATGAAACATTTGTCGTACATGTGGATTGATGAGGAGAGGAGGATAGACTTGCTGAGTGATCATAGGGTGATGGGAATGGAGTATGCCTATGCTAAAGAGGAACGCAAGAGGGAAAAAGAGAAATGCAGACAGAAATGGATGTTAAGAAGAGCATTCAGTTTATATTAGGAGGAGCAGTGTGGAGCGCCTTAAGGGAAGACTTACTGTAGAGGGAGTGAGATGGTGGATGAGTGTGTGGAGGAGTAAATGAATATATTGAGTGAGAAGGTAACACAGGTGGCTGAAAGAAGGATAGGTGTTATGAAGAGCGGTAAGACAATGAGAACAAAGAAGAGGCGGTGGAATGAGGACATCGAGAGTGGAAGAAAACCTGGGAATGATTGCAACAGGAAGTGCAGAAGGTTAGGGAAGAATAAAGCCAACAGTGTGGAAGAAATGTCAGCATAATGTAGAAGCTAGGGAAGAATACTAGAACTAGCAGGAGGAGGAACAGAGACTGATGAGGAAAGCCACAGCTGGAGCCGAGAAGACAATAATGGAGGAACTGTGAGTTAAAAGAGAAGAGGGGGGCAGAGAATTGTACGATTTCATAAAGGAAGAGGACAGGAAAGAACAAGTGAGAGTGGATGAACTGATAGGAGGAGGAAATGTGGTGAGAGAAACCAGGAAAAACGTGAATGCAATAAGATTTCTGGAAGGAAATAAGGATTATGGATGAAATAGAAGACATGAGTGAGGTAACATTCGAGGCAGAAGGGCAGATAAGCGAGAACAGTGATGGGGAAGTAAGCAGAGGAGAAATAAGAAATTATGTGAAGCAGTGGAACTAGGTAAAACGACAGGTTGGGACAGAGACACTTATGGATTCTGTAGAGACGGGGATGAGGGAGTGACAGAGGGTTTGCATGCGCTGTTCAAGAGAATTCTGGAAGAGGAAAGAATGCCGAGCAAATGGAATGAAGGCGCAGTACCATTGTTTCACATGTGAGGACATAAGAGGAGGAGAGAGCTTATAAACTGCATGCCAATAACGCTGACGGATACTGTAACTAAGGTATTTTACGAAATCTTGAATTAGAGGTCGAGAGAGATTCTAGAGAGGAACAGTGTTGGATGGAGAGTAGAATGGTTTTAGAATGGATAAGAGAGGGGATGATAATGTGTTTGTTGTGAGGTAGGTGATCAAGAAAATGGCTACAGATAGAAGGAAGGCATACTTGTCCATTTTAGATATTGAGAAAGTGTAAGGCAGAGTGAATAGGTACAGTACAAGCTAGGCAGGGGTCCTAGTGAGAGTAGGGTAAGGAGCTCTGTAAGAATAAGCAACTACCCTATCCACCTACCTGCTTACGTACCTGCTTAACTACTTACCTACCCACCTACCTACTCACCTACTTACCTACCAACCTACCTACCTACCTACCTAGGTGGGAGTGAGCAACCGGATGTTTCATGCTGACCCATCTGTGAGTCAGGACTAACAACAACAGAATCTTTTTGTGGGCTGCAGTAAAGTTGGTTGGTGAGGATATGGAATATGTGAGTGCATTTAACTTCTTCGGTAGTGTGATGAGTAAGGATAGAAGTCTGGAGGATGAAGTGCTTGAAAGGGAAAAACAGGGAAGAAAGGTTGCTGGTTCTTTGAAAGCAGTGATAAGGAACAGGGAAGTGAGCATGGAAGTAAAGAGTCGCTGCATGACAGTATTGTGATACCAACTCTAACGTA